>CM056168.1:21991396-22114645 GCA_029691765.1 Entomobrya proxima
ATTCACACGTACAACATTAGGACCAAAAATGGGAACAAATAATGGAGATCCTTTTATATTTTTTATTTTCTTTCATTTCACATTCTTTACTCTATACAAAACTTTACTCTCATACTTTAGCAACCTATTTGGGTATTTTTCCTATAGAAAATACATGAAACATCGATGTTAGAATGCATAGGATAGGGTAATATGTTTTCTAAGAAAAGTGAAAATCCCTTGACATTGACCTCGATTACTTCTGCCGGGATGAATCTCAAAAATGTTTCTACATCTTGCTTGTAAAAAACGTCATTCTTCAATGCTTTACTGGTTTATGAAAGAAAAGATAGGCAGGATCACGCATCATCTAAAATTCTAAAATGTAAAACCATAAGGTCTAAGATTGGTAAGGCATAAGGTTTTGTAAGTATTTGAACGAATTCTGAACTCAGTTTAAGTAAACTTCCTGAAACAGAAAGTTGTTTACATGTTATTGGACAATGGAAAATAAATATTGATGCATATAATATGGGCATATAATATTACATGGGCACTCCAGTAGGAATAAATGGAATAAGCACTGATATTTTTCCAGAAAAACGGTACTCTGCCCATAAAAAGAACACAGTAAGAGACCGAAGTTATAAAAAGGGTAGTACCCTTCACAATGTGTTTCATTTTCAATTTTGCTGTGTCGGTTTGAGCAAACAAGAAAATAAAATAATTAAAAATGGCTCTAAAAATCGCGCTCAGTGTTTTCTGTATTCTTGGAATAAGTAGTACAGGCAAAGCTGCGTCAGTTTTATCATGGCTAACTGGAGGAGATACGCAAACAACATCAATTTTTCCTTTAGATCTGGGGACGCCACAAAATAATCCTTTGTCATCTAGCCCTTACCCGGGAGGTATTTTTTACACTTAAAGTTTACAAAAGTACTTTTTAAAATCCCATTTTCCTATCTTATCAAGTTTTCATACTGGAATTTGAACATCATTCTTGCAGAAAGCGGAGAATGCGCTCACTGGGGCAATATGATGCTACCTTCGTACTCTGCTAGCGATCCCACATACTCAAACCCGGTACTTTCGGCTGGTGGACCACTTATTGGCTCTCACAGAACTGCTCCAGTGGGATCCATTGTTGCCGTTACGAATGTGCATAACGGAAAAACCGTTAGAGTACGGGTTGTCCCCCCTCAGACAGCACCTGTGATGGGCAGAATAATGGATCTTTCACCAGCTGCATTTTCTCAGCTTGGTATGCTGAGTGATGCTGTTATCCCGTGTAATGTTAAAATAGTGCAAACACCGGGATTGGGGTCAGCACAAATGTTATCACTAACATCACACACATTTGATAACAGTGGAATAAGAAAACCTATACTGCCATCTCCTCCAACCTTGATTTCTACGGGGTCCATTCACAGTTTAAGGGATAGTTTTGGGGAGAATCGATACACAAGTACAAGTGCAAATTGGTCCTGGTAAATTGTTAACATGAATGTTTGTCCTTAATCAAATTCTTAATATAATTTTACTGAATTTTTCAAAAAAAATTGACAAAAAGTGTTGTCTTTCCATAAATTATGAGATGTTTTTATGTTTATGTGGAAAGTGAAATAAAATTTAGCACAAATGAATATAGCTTCGTTGTTTTTATTGTAAATTGTTTTCAATCTATCCACTTATTTTATAAACTTTGGCCGGCTGGTCACCACTCTGTTGCAAAATTGTGGTGTCGCCATTTCCATTTGATCCTACAAGCACGGATTGCGACTTTTGCGGACCGCTTCCTCCAGATCTAGACAGGAGAGAAGCACTGCTCCCGGAACCACTGTTTGAATACCCAGTTGGCTGAGGTTGGGCATAAATGGGTTGTCCCGACATGGCATAAGTACCACTGTCTCCAGCACTGGCCATCGCTCCGGTGTCACCCGCGGAAGCAATGGTATATGTTCCTACACATAAACAGTAGTTTTGAAATTATTTATTTACAAATTTAAAAGATTATTGACAAAGTAGCTGTACCTGCTGAGCTTTGGTGTACAAGAAGCAGTACTATTGCATTAATGAATAATATTATAACCACACGCTTTGCACAAGACATTTTGAAAAAAGTTACTTTAAAAATTTTCTTAAAGTTTTGAATAGATAGACACGATGCTTTGAGAGAAATGCTTTCTGTTTTATACTAGCTTGGAGTATTACCACAAAGAGATAACTTTTAGATTTCGATTAATTTTGTATTGCTAATGATTTCGAGCGAGATGACGAACGAAAGTTATGAATTATGCATTGTGTACCACCTACATCAAACAATTTAGCAGTCGGGTTTTCCTATGAATTCCTATTCCAGCCAAAATTCTTAAAATAACAACTAAAGCAATTTATAATTTGCACCTGTAATTTTCATTTTCACTACTGCAAAGATATTCATGAGTCATTTCATTTATTTTTCTTCTTGTTACAAATATCAAAGTAAGTAACGCCCAATGGTTTACGTCTTATTTCCAAGATCAAATTGTCTTTGGGGTCATGCACAGTGTACGTGCACAATCATGTAATTTATATGAAACAGAACTCCCACGAATCATTCAATTCATTCATCATTAGAAATGGTGTTTGCGACAATATAATAATATGAGAATATAAACATTGAGAATGGTATGAAAAGGAAAATTTTCGAGTAAAATAATTTGTTCCAGCAAGTAAATACACAGTTTTTTGCTATTTTTTATTTAAAAATCGAGAGAATGATCCACTTTGGACTTAAGGCACCCGACACTTTTAAAATTCCTTTTTTCCATCAATATCTTATTCTAATACGAGATTCATCCCCATATTTGAAACCCTAAGCCAGGACCACGGCCATAAGGTCCTCCTGCATAGGGTCCATTCCAGCCACCACCGTTCCAACCACCTGCACCTCCACCATATGGACCCCCAAATCCGCCCGGTCTGTAGCCCCATCCGCCTCCAGGTCGCCCACCCCATCCACCGCCGCCACCGCCACTTGCGGCTGCTGAAGCTGCTGAAGAAGATGACCCACCCGGTCCTCCAAAGCCATTCCCACCACTGGCAGCGGCAGAGGATGAAGCAGATGCAGACCCGGCTCCAGAGGCAGCGGCTGAAGAGGCTGCAGATGAAGCCTGCGGCTGTGGTCGGCCTATTTAAAGCGATATAGTATTAATTTTATCGATTAAGATAAGGGCCAGGTCGTAAAAAAGTTGCTTGCCGATTGCGCATCTTACCTAAAACAAGCTGTGTCAGGACCACTAGTCCCAAGAGAGCAAAAAACACACTTCTTCGCAGCATCTTTTGAAACCGGATATTGTCAGAAATTTAAAATGCGGCAAGAAAAGAAACTTCAAAAATCGGATATGGTAAGATATATTCCAAAGGCCAGACACCGTCTAAAATGCAAACAACTATTGAGAAGCAGATTGATTTTTATACTCAAAGTAATACTTGATACGAAATTTACAGCGTCAACGGTTATGACGTTAACAGAGCCAATACAGCTTCCGATGTGTCACTTCTGAGAATGGCAAGGTTATTGTGAAGTTTCGCACTAAAGTCATGTTCATTATGGATCATCAGTGGGCTGGAAGATCTCATCATGTTAACACAAAGTTTAAGTCTGCAGTACTATTTGCTGTTTACTTTTGGAATGTATTATTTACTTTAAAAGTCATATAAATTACTTACTAATTACTTCGTTGACTGCTTCGTTCATAAGTTGTGCACACAAATACATGCTTATCGGAGTTTTTCAAGGTGAATCGTTCGCACATTCTGTAGAAATTCGCAAAGACATTTCTAGGTTCTACCTGCATTACTATTTTAGAGGTATATTATTGTAATAGTATACAGAATGAGGCATCTTTATACAGGTAATGATGCAAACAAACTTTTTCTCTTGAAGTCAGATTCAAGTTGCTTCACCCAGACAATTTTGGCCAGTATAGCAAAACACAAGCATTTTAAATTAGTACCACAGTACTCTATCTGAATTTATAATTTAGTGGTAGTACTATGCATTCATATTTTACTGATGATTGCTTGAAGGACAGTACTGAAAAACAGAATGTGATATCATTCGTTGTGTTAGTTCCGTTTGAACATTCCATCTATGGTGTATGAACCAAAGATCATCAAACTAAAATGGTATATGATCGAATATTAAATCATATTATTGCATTTTTTGCTTACACTGAGGTCTTCCTTGAAACAATGGAATTTCCGAAAATAATGGTAAAAACAGGCAAGATGCAATTTGAACGAACGCAACCAGCAAGCCACCAAATATTATGCATAATATCTATTATCGTCATACACTTTAAATGATTTACAAAGTTACTAGTCAACTGATCAGATCATGCATGGTCTTATATGGTCTTATATGCATTTTTATGACAATTTGACCAATCAATGTTGAAAACCTCTGCTTTCAAGAGTTTGAAAAATGAACAAATAAAGAAATATTTTCATTGTAAATTACATTTTCTTGAGATATGTACGGAAAGTTACACTTTTATTTAGACCCATTAATTAAAAATTTGAACAATAGAGATCGTTTATATATAAATTAAGAAACAATTTTTGCAACAACTTCTTTGGTAGAAGTTGAAGTTGGTCCTCGGAAGGTGTAGACCTTAGGAGCTTCATTCCCGTTTTGTTCAACGATAGTGGCATGTCCGCCTGGAGGCACATTTGCAATTCGAGTTTGAATACCATTGACATCATTTCCAGTATATACATTTCCGTAGTTGCCGTTGTAGTATGGGTCATAGGGATATGGTGGTGGATAGTTGTAAGAGTAGGGTGCTCCTGCAGAGGCTGCTGCATAGGCTCCTCCATCATTCCAGTATGGGAATCCCCAAGGCGCTCCGTAAGGACCTGGACCCGCGTAGGCTCCACCAGGACCTGCATATGCACCTCCCGGTCCTGCAAAGGCTGACGCACCACCAGCTGAAGCATAGGTTCCAACTGGACCTCCAACGGGTCCACCTGCTAATGCTGGCCCACCTCCTCCGAACCGAGTCTGAATTCCAACCCCATTTCCTCCGGTTACTAAAACTGACCGCGTTCCACCAGAATCAGAAGTTACCGCAGAACCAGCAAATGTGGAATCACCGTAAACTAAAAAATATCAATAAAAAACTGTGAATTTACATGATATGATATACTGACCGGAAATTGTGGAAATGAATTTAGACTTGCCATTCAGTATAGTGTTGATTGAAAGAACACAGAACAATATGTTCTGAAAAACTGACATTTTTCGCTGTATATTGTTAAGTGAAAATACAATGCAAAAAAATAATGCTGGCTGTTTGGAGAACGTCAATATCGTGTTAACTTGTTTAAAAACTGAAACTACTTAGCATTTGATTTAATATATACTAAAACGTTATTGCTGATGATTCATTCACAAATTTACTTTGCATGCAAATTAATAAGTACGATGCAAAAAGATACAATAGTGTTAACAAAATTCCACCTACGACTGAACCTGGAGTTGTGTTTAAACAGCAATTCATGAATGGTGTTTGTTTGCTCATTTGTGAAGGATTTTAAAGAATCGGAAACAACGCTTCGATATATACAAAGACGATAGATGCTTAGACGCCTCTTTGGCATCACTGCATAGTACATAGCATATAGTGAGCAAGTTTGAGCTTGTTATGACAGCCAACGGGTAGTAAAAAAATTCTCATGCGTCATGGCTATTTTATTTTTCTCGTTTTATACATCTTCATTTTTGCTTGTTTGTATAATGATGCAGTAGTGGTAGTTTGCGATTTTTTCATAAGAAAGGGTTTGGTTGTTCAGAGACGTCTTTAGTATGCAGTCCAAATTTGCACATTTGGTACTCGCAGCACAATTTATTATGCACCAAGTCATTGTACAACCGTCCATGGACTTGAACTTAACTTGTTCTGAGTCATCTCTAAATCATACTATTTCAACCATTTCAACAATCAGTGAATTATATGTTAAAACGCATGTCCGTCCTGGACTCTGTATCGATTTTAGCACTGTACTTGAAGCTTTGCATGCTAAAAAATGATAAGCGCTGAAATATTGGCATTTCGGAAAATGGGAAATACCAGTACCATAGAATCTTTATGGGAAGTGTCGGTTGCTGAAGTGAAGATTGTCCTTGTGAAGTAGATTCTCAGAACTCGACTTGTAAATAAACAAGTTAGTATATTCTAGATGTTTATTTCCTACGGTTATAGATGTTTACCAAGTTGTACTTTTAGCATGTAACACTAAAGATGACGTAGTGTTCTAAGAAATCAGCATAATATCAATTTTTACTAATAAAAAATTACTACATAGCTACCAATACTAACCAACACGTAAGATATCTTCAACCTTTAAAGCATTAAAAGTGTATATGAATTTTCAGGAATAAGAAATTATTGAGTTGCACGGATGATTGCGCTGGATTTTGTCTTTTCTTACTCTGTGATACTGCAGAATAATCTTTTTGGAACTCCTAAAATGTATTTTTGTCTATCCGATGACCGAATTAAATATTTTTTGCAAAATTCATCTTAGGATACTTGTCTGCCTCGTGGCAATTATTTAAAGTAACTTGTCTTATGTTTCATGTGTCTTTTGCGTATGATGTGATTTGCAGAATAGCACACAAACAGTGACGTAACAGTAGATAGTAACTGCTTTGTAATGATATGATGACCTATGAAATTTGGTATGGCATCTTCATGATTGCATATCTTCAACCTTTATAGGATACTTTGTTCACTCACGTCAGTGAAAAACATACGTGCCCCGACTGGTAGGCCTTAAAATCAATCAACAATCAAGACAGGAACATCTTCTGTCCGTGACGGTCAAATCAAAGACTGTTCAATTTGCCAAACAATTCTTCGCGTTACTTTTTGAGTAGAAGAATAATCAATTCGGATTTTTGGGACAGACAGTGCTAAAAATATACCAATGCCAGGGTTATTTGCTTACAATGAATGTGCATACGTTTATCCTGATATGCTGTATGTAGATGAAACGAAAGAAACACGCAAAGTTTTGTTAAATACTAAGTACCTGTGATAATAAATTGAACTTTTAAATTAACTAAATATACAATTTGATTATTTGGGGTTTCTACATGAAATGTCAGAAAATAGTAAAATGATCGTAGATTACAATTTCGTTACATTTCACGATCATAACACACAGACTTTGCAAATATGTGTGACAATGAGTATGCCATTCAAACTAAACTAATCGTAACGTACCCTGCGCCGTGACTAATTTACAATGAACGATCGTTTTTATCGTTTATGTAAATTAGATACAGATTCGGATAAATTCTCAGTCTGAATAACATTGTGCTGTTAGAACATTTTACAAAAATACTCCATAATCTATGATCATTTGTGTCATTCATGACATAACATGCTTGAAATAATTAGCATCCTGCAATAAAACAAGCATGCGAAACATGACTCACCAGCTAATAAATTATTTGCTACCCTTTACCTTACGGAAGTATTGCTGATGGACTACATTTTCGATAGCGCAACCTGTTGCTTGTTGGACGTCCCCACAAGGACAAATCGGTTACCAGCTAACTGTCGAGTGCTAATGACAATATTTAGCACACAATCCGTCATGTCAGAAAAGTATCAGAAATGTTTATCTTGACCAAATGATAATGGAAAGCAAACATCAATCAGCAACATAAACAACAGAGTTGAGTCTTATCAACAAGATTTATCATAACGATTCTGGATCGTATTATAAATAAGCGTGGAAATGAAATCCGAACGGTTTATTTGCAAATCAGTAGCAGAATTGGTATGACAATAGGTGTCTCTCTAGTTATTTGATTAAAAAGGCTAACTAACTACATTTGCTACATTTACTGTATTTGAAAACAAAAATGGCACGTTACATTTTATTTTCGTTACTAGCAATTACGCTTGTAGTGATTTCAACTGCACAGGAATCAGAGAATATGGACAATAACATGCAAAGTGATCTGAAGCAAGCTCCCGAGGTATGTTAGCATTTATTAGTTTGGTTTGCAAACATTTTTGCATATAGGTATGTATATGCTTTTGAAAAAGCAAATTAAAATCAAATTTCAGAAAGTATTTTGCACAAAAGAATATTCGCCAGTTTGTGGAAGTGATATGAAAACGTATGGAAATCAGTGCGAGTTTCAAAACGCGAAAAGAATAAAACAAGGTAATGGTTTGTAAATATTGATTAGCAATTGATTTTGATAGTATATAGAGTGCTTAAAGTTTTTTATCACGTATTATATCCGTCTCTTTTGACAGATTTGACTTTCAGAATCGGAGCATGTGATGAAGAAACGATGTAGCTAACACACGGAATTATATTGGCTACATATTTTGATTCTATATAATAACCATGTTAGATTAATAGTTAATATAAAATGTGCACAGATCTGCTAGTGATTTTTTTGTGCCACAAAAATTCTTATTACTTTAGTAGCTTTTATTCTTTGCTGTTATTTCAAATGCATTAAGACGTTGTGGATTATTTGTCTCTAAAAATAAAATGTAACTTTGATTGAAACATCCTTCTTTGTGTGTTATACAAAATGTTGAGTGACCTGGCATGAATAAAAGTTTTTAATTTATCCTGTCTACATGATATGCGATAACTAAAAATAGCAACTTTGTCTCTGTACGTGAGACGCTTGAGGTTCAAAATGACAACCAATAAATTCTGAGTAGCATGTTCTAAAAAGTTGCACCAAAACCTATCTGACCTCAGCAAGGAATCAAATGTAGATGAACTGGCTTGCGCAGGATTTTCTTATAATTTTCCTTTTTGAATTCATCAATTTACAAGTTAGATGCTCGTTCATAGTCCATACTAATACTAATTAATAAATTGTGCGAAAAAAATTGGTTGCAGCGCTGACGTAAAATCATACATACACTATATTATTATTCATAATGATGGTGAAATGGCATGACACCTTTCACACGTGCGGTAGTTCGGTTGCTATCTGCCTCGCGCTACAAAAAACTCTATATATCGGTAAGAATACTTTAATATCTCTGGACCTGTTGTTAGCTGGCGAGGAAAATCTTACAACAGATCAACAACGATTAAAGATACGATATACTTTAGGCTGCAAAATTGATGGGCGCAGCCAAGGAGTTTCATCGTTCCAAAAATGAATCGCCTTGAACATAAAACAAACAAAAATATTTTCGCTGCCAATTCTATCTCTTTATTCAACTTCATATTTGAAGAGAGCCCCCTTTGCTTTTGATTCAAAGACCTGTCGGTAGTGCATTAAATATTTGCTCGCAATAGAAGGCGTGTTAAGCACAAACTTAACTATGTGTACTGTTCCTGCGAAATTGTTTTTTCCCCATTTCAGTGTTTCATCTTTGATAACCTCCTTGGAAGTCATAACTTTTATTACTTTGTCATGCACAGCAACACACGTGTACAGAGTAGAAGCACGTGACAGCTCATTATTGGGATACTACCTTCAGCTATATAACTCCATTAATAGTTATAGATCCAAGCACACCATTCCAGCTTTGCGATGGAATCAAACGGTATGATAAAGTAACTGTACTTATCATTCAGCCATAATTCAATCGAAAAGTTTGTACGCAGACCTACTGTTGGTTGTTCCTTTGTTGTATGTGTGTATGTATGCATTTTATCCTAGCTGACGGAATCCGCGGAATATTTTGCAGTGAGAATATTAACTGTGCCAAATTCATTTGATATTGAAGAGGGTTTAAATCTCTTTGTAACTCCGGGTATCATCAAACCCACCGCTTTGTTTGTTACTGGAACATGGTATGATGAATCAGTTCACTATAATTTTTATAATCCTGGATACAACCCAGCTACCCTAAACTTTACTCAGATGATTTGGAAGTCTTCAACTTCGATTGGAATTGGAACATTCACCAATCATAATCATACTTCAGTGGTTGCCAAGTTTTACCCCGAAGGAAACGTTAGAGGAAAGTATAGACAAAATGTTTTGCCGAAATATAAAAAGTTATGAGCTGAGTTTTACATTGTTTCAGTGATAGGTAAAATTGAGTTTGAATGTGACTAAATTATATGCTACAGTTGAATAAATGGATACAGTGATGTTCAGTCAGTTTGGTGTCTCAGACAGTCACTTGCGTCTTATGAAACCTTTAAAACGTGATTGAAAAAAATCTTCGTGCATATTCCATCGAAATTACAGCCCGCCAACCTCAATTAGGTTAGATTACATGTTGTGTTTTTATGCATTTGTGAATTAAGGGAAACATAGTAAAAGCAGAATTACTTTCATTCACCTTCAATCTAGCAAAGTCATTGTCCAAAGACATAAGTCGAAGTTCTACACGTGGAAGGTCAATAAATTGTTACCTTATTCATTCTACGGAGTAGAAAAACGATAGTGCAATGACAAATTCACCAAATTACTGATGATGAAAAACGCAAAACAATATAATAAAAAAGGTTTCATTGACATAGGCAAGCGCTTGATTCCCTATCGCTTGTCCATTAAATACGAACATACAAAATGCGGAATGCAGACATGAGTTTTCATAAATAGCTTTCTCTAAATAAATGAATAAATGAACTGAAACATATTAAACATTGCATTGTGGTAATAATGAATTCGAACCCCAAATTCATGTGTCAATGAGCTACCAATATTATCATTGTATATTCTGTTGAGACTGACTCATGCAAGTATGATTTGGATAAGCATATGACATTTGACGGGTAAAACTGAAATGAACTCTTTGTAATCACGTGCATTTTTTGAATGTGTAATGATGATAATGATTTCGGGTAACCTAATCAAACCTTATTGAAATGCAAGAAGTTTCCTCATACAAGTTTGTACTAATCTAAAGGTATATTATAATATCAGTCATAATTTATCACTCATGGAATGTGATTACTACTATATTATTACATAGGTACAAGTTGTAGGATAGGCAGATGTCATTTAAAAGGAAGAAAAATAAACAAAGGAGGTACTTTGACCCACTGGCCACTTGGCTGCATTAAAAATTAGTCGATAAGATGACTTCTATGAGAAGTGCACTTAATTAGCAGCAAAATAAAACATGAAAAGCGACATTCAAAAATTATTTATTTTACAAATCGACTCGACTGCAGTAATTTTAACACATTTTCACTGAATCATATTACTTTTGGAAATCTCGTATATGAAAATTTCATAAAATTCATGCATACTGTATGCGCAGAGCTGATACATGATACAGGCTTGATATTATTCAGTTGTTGCATCTTACTTGCACATAAGCGATGACAACATGATTACTCCGTTTGACTTTAGCATCTGGTACACTTGTAAAAAGCCAGTACTACAGACATGCATGAGAATGCGTACATAATAATATTACCAACACATGTCCTGTTCAAAACGCCTACAATTTCTTCACATTTCTTCGGTTTCCATCCAAATCGTGTATAGTATAATGTCTTGAGCTCAGTTTCAGATGTATAAATTATGTGAATAAACAAACAAAAATGTAATGCATTGATAATACAGATACAGGGTGCATAATATGTGATATAATGGCATTCATTCGGAACATTTCGATAAACTGTCACGATAATTACTTGGATAAAAAGTTTAAAACCCGATTGATCACAGTTTTAAAGAAACAAACATACAAAATTATTACAAATTAAGTGGCGACCAAACTAATGTTGCCATTACCGGAATGCTTCGAAATGGAATCTCGAACATCACTGTCTTCGCGAAATCGCCTTGCCAAGAGGGTAATTGCAGAAGAATATGAGCTAAGGGACTTGCCCCAAGGAACAGCCATATCATGTTGGTGGATGACACTGCCCGTGTTTTACTATCTGGCGGTCATTGCCGGTGGAGTGATTGCAAGTATCAGTGTTGGCGATGTAACGGCAGCATTTGACAATAATTGTATATTTTTCGCAAACTTCACACTCAAAGGACTGGATGCATTGGAAAACAACACAAAAGCGTTGTCAAAGGACAATGTGGAAATAATTCGTTGGGGAGATATGGATTATTGTCAGTTTCCAGAGTATACTTCAGTTGCGTGTGTCATGTATGCTGGAATACTTTTAGTAATGGTTTTACAGTGTGGACGTGGTGGAGGTAAATCTGCATTCCGAGGGCGTGGGTGAGGGCAATAATGATTTTGAAAGCTTTCCCTGGACTACTAAGTCATACTCACGTTATGTATTATTTTGTATGTAACGTTTTTTTTTACTTTTAAGGATTGCTGAATCCTGGAGAATTGTTCCTGTAGCTTTTATTTTCAATCTGATTTTCCTGATTTTGTCTTCAATTATATTTGGATACATACAGAATGGATTTTCAGCATTCTGCGATGGAATTAGCCAGAAGGGGTCCAGTCAAGCTCTAGGCAATGTATCAAGGTAAGGTCACCCTTACTGTTTGTTAAACATCTCGTAACTATGAATTTCTTCATATATGATGTTCAATTTTTCTAGCTGTTCAGACGTGTTACAATATTCATTTCCTTGGGACAAATATAATACGAATCTCTACATGGAATATACTCTGGCCAAGGTAATATTTAATAAGAAATTATATGCAAAATACTACATTATGAGTTTATTAAGCATCAATTTATTGATACAATATACACAAATATTATATAAAACGTATAAGAGAAATGATTGTAATACAAGATGTAAAAATTTGTGAATAGACCGGCGCATCCTTGCAACTTGTAGGAAGTGTCCTAGCATTTCTTACTATCATTTTACGCTGCTGCCTCCCAGCAGATTTTATTGTTTATCGCCGGAGAAAAATAGAAATGTCGCCAGGAATACAATCGTCTTGTGACGACGAAAGATCTGATTCCTCCAGCGGAGCTAAAGGGAAGGTAGCTGAAGTTACTACAACTGTCATCTGTCACAACAATCCGGGGATGAATCCCGGATATTCAAAGTTTGAAAATGTCGCGGATGATAATGACAGCATACACTCAAATGGCTCAGATATCCAGCTTGTTTCACCGTCCTCCTCCTCGAATTCATCCAAATCTAAATCAAAGACAAGGATCAGTAAATCTCAAAGCAAAACATAGGTTTTAAAATAATATTTTAAACGTTCGCAGTTTTTTTTAGCTTGATAATGACTAGGTTAGGGCAGTTACGTATACTGACCCTTGCATACAATTTTAATTTATGTACATGAAAACTAGTGTAAAGTAATATTTATATAGCATAGCATTTTGCAGCATGTGACGCAGCGTTTTAAATAAAGACATCCAGATTACCTACCCAGATTTAACAGTTTGCTAAACACGACAGCTATGTTCTTTCTATCAAGCAGTTTCATGATATCATACAACTGGAATAATAGTGGAGTCTCTGTTATGCTCTGAAGCTGGAGGTGGTGGTGCTGATGAAGATGTGACATGTGGTCCTTGTGGAAGGTGTGGGTGGTAAGAATAAGCAGTGCTCCCATTCCCGCACGAATTAGGATGTGCGTCATTGCTTCCTGTTGCTGGAAATGGCACTGGTGCAGACGGTGAGTAAATGCAATAAAACTGTGGTGGAGGGAACATGGTCAGAAGAAATTTGAGATCGTCAATGAATTCTTTTACCACGAACAGACCAAATATTTTAAACACTGTTTCAAGGACAATCATTGTTGCGCCAAAAATATCCCTTCGACTCACGGAACCATTTGGGGGAAACCATAAAATCAAAAATAGTTTGATGGCAAGAAACACTAATATGATGGTTGAAAACTGAAACCATGTTGTAGCTTTTGCGTAAGAAATTAGGGGTTCACTTCCCTTTAAGGCATAAAAAATAACACGATTTGCAGTCATTGGATAATCGACAAGATAACAAATTACAATTAAAGTAAGTAATGCTTGTTTTCTTACCCTTCGTGCAGCAGAAAAGAGGTTGAAGGACATGACAATTTGAAAAGAATTCAAAATGATAGGGCCGAGTAAAAACAGTCTCACTATTTTATAATAGCAATATCGCAATCAGAGTTGGGTTATATTTTCAAGTACCTAACTGATAAATAAAGCTTAGCTATTAGCTTACGTGAAGGAACTCTAGAAGTTTCACTGTAAACATTTTCATGTGCAATATTTGAAAGAAGCTTCTGTAGGTATATGGACACCAAGAGGCATGCAAACGCCTAAAATGAAAATTCTTTAATTGTGAATTTCAATTTTAAATTATTAAGTTTTCAGTCCAAAGAAAGTATAATTTTGATAAGAAATTTACATACAATGTCAATAGCGCAAACAAGACGAATTGTCCAGCAATTCTTCCAAGGATTTCTGCTGGGATTGATCATTTTCCCATATAGTGATAAAACAACTTTTCCACAATCGATGAAAAAAGTGAACGATAAATTGGAAACTTTGAGTTTACTGCAGGAACAGGGTCTTTTTTAAATAACGTTAAGGTTGAATCAATGCACCTTGCCAGAGATATAGAATGGTGCTTTAAATGATTTCCGGTGTCAAATGAATAAAAGCGATATATGATTTAACATGAAAAATATATCTGAAACAGTGTATAAACGGATATAGTGAATGGAAGCAGAAAGATGAAAACGTAAGTCCACACATTTCTTCCCAAGCTTTCCATATCCCATTCAAAGATAATGCAATACACCTCTGCTCCTGGTTTTGCACCAATGAAATGAATTGGGGCCAAGTATTTTTAGTCGCCTCATTATGTAGGTCTATTTCACTATTTCAAAAAAACAATTTAGCCACCTATACACACCGGCCTTCTATATACTTCCCAGCACGTTAACTGTGTCTCTCACTAAGTATAACTACGCAATTTCTCTTGCCAATCTCTCTTTGAGGACTAAACCAGTAAAACGTGGGATAAGGATGCAATTCAAATTATAGCACGTATGCAGTAAACTGATTCCATGCAGCAAAGTGAAAGTATTTCAAAAGACGCATTTTTCAGAATAAAATTTGATGTTGTTTAGTTTAAAATCTCAAGATAACTTTTTTGAATGATACGATTTCGACACAGAAAATGAAGTAGTTGCTATTATGCTTTCATCATCATTTTCCAAAATTTCAACGGATGTCGACGTTGACGGCAGGTTTTCGTCTGAACGTCTACAGTTTTGAGCATACGCCTTGCGCCTTTCTTGTGCGGAAATAGATTGAACTTCGTAGAGTCTTCGTCCATAAACGATGAAATCAACAGGAATGAAACATCGCAAAATCAGCACAAACAAGGTGACAAGCCAGCCAAAAAACACGACAACTGATGCAACCTATAAATCATTTCAAATAGTACATTAATATTTAATATTCACAATTCATTTTTATGAAAAGGTGTGAAAAGATGTAGAATAACCTGTGCAAGAATGTAATTGAGATAAAGATTTGTGTTGTAAATATCCCCAGGAAAATGAAATGCCAAAATATCTTTGCATCTACAAGAAAATTTATATTGATAAAAACTTACACTTATAACTTTAATTCTTACAGGTTTAGTTCAAACATTTTTGCTTACGTCGTAATGTTGATTGCAAGCTCCCCTGATTGAGTTTCCGATCGCAAATGGTTGCAAAAGTATGACAGTCCACCGGTTGTCTTTGCAAATGTGATGCACGAAAGAATAAAAAATACCACGTTTGTAAGCAGTGCAGGCGGCACTATTGTCCATGTTTGACTAGAACTAAGATTTTCAAAAGTATCAGCTTCAATCATGAGGTCTAAAGATGTCTTTTTTTGCAAGAAAGACAGATCATATAATGACAATTACCTTCTTCGAGTAACACCACCTCTTCCGCACTGCAAAAACATTATTCCCCAGACTCCACCAAAAATTGCAGATGCAACAGAACAATATTCTGCAAATGTACAATCGGAAAGATTTCCATACTGTTCAATGACGATGTTTTCCTCATAAAGTGTCAAGTTTTCCCCGCTTGCTGCTATTTCGTCAAGTCCTCTAACTGTCAGTCTTGCGTAAAGAACACAATTGTTACTAAAAGCGGCTAACATGGTGCCAATAGTTATACTTGTTGTTATTCCACCAACAACAATTAAAAAATAGCTGAGAACAATGATGATTTTCCATAATGGGGAAATTTCCGTTTCTGTTCTATCCCGGAGTTCAATTTCTTCTTTAATAACTTTTTTCCTGGTTGAATTAACATGCTTAAGTGGGACATAGGGATTGGACATTGATGTTAACTGCATTGAAACAAATTTAAATGGAGTAAAAGTGGTAATAGCCACAAAGCAAAGTCTTTTCTTTTTCTAACTTTGTTAGAATTCAGTACAGAATAATGTATGTTATCATGACTCAAATAGTAATCACCCATGATAAGGGAATATTGGGGAATAGACATGAACTAAATTTGAGCAAAACTTTGGCCAGAAAATGACTATTTGTTTGCTCAGTGTAAGCCGTTGACGTTACCATTGCAAGTACAACTGCTAATATGTACTGCAACTGCTTCCATTCATCGGGTACAAATTAATAGCCTGTGTGCGTCTTTTGTCGTCGCCTGTATTCACAAGATTCATACATGGCATTTGTGGATAAAAGGTGAGGCAGGTGTGGTCTAATCGCAAATCACAATACAAAACATGGACTTAAGCTTGGAAAGTTTATTTGGTTTTGAGCCACGCAACCTGCAATATAGACAGACATATCACGACAAATCCAGACCGCAATTGCAATAATCATCAGTTCTGTATTCATAATGTCAGTTACAGCTATGTAATACTGTTAGGGGCACATTTTAGTAGTTAGTACAAGGAGGTTATATGTGAGCTACATGTACAATGTTTCAAAATATTGCCTTCTATAAACCCAAAAATCTCTACACTCAACTATACAAAAATAGTGTTTTGTCAATGAAACACACACAAAGAATGCCTCCAGTGCAGTTGGACCTCTTAAATAAATAAACAAATATTTGCCTTTAAAAACGATGAGTGCAATCCAAAACTCTTTTATGAATATGAGATTTTTAACCTTGCAGATAATTTCTTTTACATAATATGTTTTTATTTAAAATCAACTGTGTGAAATAGTATTTAACACCAAAACATTAACACTATTTTACATACAACACAATGGCTGGATAAATTCCAGAACAATGGACGGAAGGTATTTTTCACGTACTAAATGTTTCCCAAACAGGTCATTAACAAATTAATGAACCTTGTTTTCCCACGCTATTATTCATGCAAAGTTGATATTTGACACATGAGGCAAGGACTATTTCAAAATAATAAATATGGTTAGCATTCGTGACACGTGACGCATTAAGATTGTCTAAATTATTAAATTGTCTTTTTAAATTCTTTATTGACTTTATTTATCAAGATTATGTGTTTTAGGTGAGAAAATTTTGAATTTACACGTTCAAAAAATTATATTAAATTATTCATTTCTACGTATTAATATTTCTCAAAACTAGGATTAGATTTTATGTAGATTTTCCGTACGAAGTTTTAGATATAGGTAATAAATAAATAAATAAAAAATATATAACTTGCAATAGCCCGTAGGCAGTAGAAGAATGAAAACGAACCTGTATCAATGGCTTTTGCTTTAACGTTGCGCCCTGTGACAATCGGTCAGTAGGCTGGTTTGTCGAAACAAAGAAGTTTTTAAACACATTGTAAGCTGTCTTCTATAGGCTTACTACCCGATAAAGAGAGCCTAGCCCCAGCCTAGAGAATGATTGTAATAGTTTACTAGCAATAGACTGACCATTGCCGTTATACGCATAACTTGGCATAACGCTGTATACTAATCATCTCAAAAACAATTATTTGTTAAGTCTGTCTATGCATTTGTTCGTGTCAAAATTTAGAGAATGTGAGTGAAGTAAAAGTATTTGGTATTGGTCCCGTGAATCACACTACTTGGGTCTATATAATGATATTTCAGTTTTCACACAAGCATAAATTACTAGTAAGCAGTATTTACTAAATACTAATAAGATACATGTACACAATGTTATGTACCTGTAGAATTAGAGTTGATCTGATATGCTCTAAATTTCGAATTGTGACGAAAGGATTTCATTGTGACGACACGAACAAAACCTGTCAGCATACAATATTAGAAATGTATCCGTTGTTATATATAGTTTTCAAATCAACTTTTCATGTACACAGTTGTTTAGTTGAAAAAAGGACTACAGAGCTATCAGTAGTTAAAGCTTGTTTTACGAACATAGAATAGATTTAAATGGGAGATGTTAGATACATTAAGCCTGGTTTGTAACAGAATAGAATAGGTAGATAATTAGTAAATTGTTGCTTTGCTGAATCGGGGTTTGTCAATCTGCGTAATGCACATCAGTATAGATGTTATGTGCAGACATATCGAAGGTTAAAATAGCCTATCGAATTCAGTAATCAATTATTTGCTGTTTATATGTTTCGGAACATTGAGTTAACAAAAAACATATGTAATAAGTTTAGTTTCTGTCGTCATTTGAGAGACTATTATTCTTAGTGCCGTTTACCCTTCATTTTAAGTTTATTTAATAAAACGACCTTGAGTATACTTTAAGTTAGGACCAGGAATCATCAGAGTTAAAAACGTGCAAATAAGCACGACTAAAATTTTAATTGCTCGTTAACTAACCACATCATTATATTGTTGATAAACTACAAACAAAATTTATTATCTACTTATTCTTTGGAACAAGGAAGATTGATATGACTGCTATTGGTACTTTGGAATGGAAGACTGGAAACAGTTCTAATCTTGAGTGCTTGCATTACAGTATTAGTAAACAATGTACTCGCGCGAGTGCCATCATTAAGTCGTTTAAAGAGAACCAAGCTTATTAATGAATCCTGGAAAAATATGAGATTTGCATATTACAACATTTTTGCATGACAATTTTCTTCAATTGTTCATTCGTGTGTCAACAGTTTAGTGTAAGATCTTCAAAAATGGATATAGAGAAGCGGACTGATTGCAATACTGACTGCGAAAAGCCAAGCTGTGACGATGTTAAGGTTGAAGATATTTTGAAATCGCTCGGTAAAATGAAAAACTTAAGAATGGGCATGCAAAAGCTCAACTAGCATGAATATGTTGATTTCAAACCATTGTTTTGTATGATACGCAGGTGGTTTCTCTACGTATCAGAGATGGCTGGCATTTGCTCTCATATTCCCCCAATTTCCAACTGCTATGATTGTGCTGTCGCCTGTATTCACAGGCTCATCTAAAGTCCCGATATATTGCCAGAAAGAATCATATTTTGATGTAAATGATCATTGCAACCGTAATTGCACAATAGACACTCATGATGCAGTTTACTCCAGTATCGTTCAAGAAGTAAGACAAACATTTATTTTTTACAATTTGAAACTTTCCATCGGAAACAAGCATTATTGCAAACAGTAAACTACAAACGCTATCAAACATCGAATTTCTACACATAGTGGGGTTTGACGTGCTCGTCTGCCTGGATTGTTGATCTAATTACAAGTTTCCAAATGGCAGGAATGATGACGGGAGCTTTCCTGTCCTCTTTGCTATCAGATCAGTAAGAACATATAAAATATATGCAGCATACTTTCCGACCAAACTTTCATTTTCAGTTTCAGGAATCTAAGTTTACATGCAATATCTTGCATGCTATATTCATAGCAAACTTCAAAGTTCCATTATATGCATGGTTTATTAAAAAGAAAAACGTTAATTCATCAGGGTAAAATTGTAATATACTATCTCTTCTTCATTCAATGTACTTTTCAGCTTTGGTCGGAAGAAGTGTTTTATTTTTCAAACCATATGCATGGGAGTGCTTGGGATGCTTCCAGCTGCAGCTTTTGATCCTTGGAGTTATGCGATTGCCCGATATCTTGCCGGATTTGGAGTTGGGGGTGAAGCGTTAATATTTAAACTACACATATAAGGTCACACATCATTGTACAAACCTTGTTAAAAGTGTAACCGAATCCCTAATATTTAGCATGCTTCGTCATTTACCTGTCCCATTTAATGGAGTTTTTGACTCCTTCATGGCGAACAATTTGTGGAACGATAAGTTTATGGCCTATTGGGGAAATGCTCTTGGGACTAGTGGCTTACATAATTGTTGGATGGAGATGGCTTACTGTTGTAGTAGCGGCTCCTGTACTTTGTTTGCTTTTCTTTCATAGGTCAGTAAAGAATTTTTAAATATATAATATAAATGACTGAAAGTATTTTCCACGCTTCATATTAATTTACAGGACAGTTCTAGAAAGCCCACGATGGTTATTGGTACGTAAGAAAACAACAGAAGCGCATCAAGTATTTTGTACGATAGCAAAATGGAATGGGAAGCCGGACCCGGATATAAAACTAATTGAAAAACTACAATTTAACGTTTTAAAAGAAGAGTCAACATCGGTCCGTGGAATTCAAGCAGTGAAAATGATACTGCAGCATTCAAAATTGCGGATTCATATGGCTATTTTAACTCTGGCTAACACCACGTGTGCAGTGGTCTATTATGGCGTCTCATTTAATGCGAAAAATCTCAGTGGAAATCCGTACTTAAACATGTTTTATATGGGGATTTTCGACTTGGTCGCCAGTCCAGCTGCCATTTTGTTTAATAACAGGATTGGTAGAAAAAAGACCTTTACTTTGTATATGGGAATAGGGACAGCTTTTATCATTAGTTTACTCATTGTGGACGGTATCACCGGCTTACAACAGGCGTCATCTTCAATGGTCACAGTTCTTTCGTTATGTGCACGCTTTGGTATTGTAGGTAAAACAAAAGTCCCTTACACACGTAAAAATTAAAAAAAAAACATGTGCCATAATGAAATATTAAAATGAAATTCTTGGAATATTCAGCTAGTTGGTCAGCGTTGACATGTTTGATTTTGGAATCTTCACCTACCAATCTTAGGTCTTCATGCTTGGGTTTTACTGCTTTCGCTGGGTATCTTGGAACAGTCGTTGCTCCACAAATCTTTCTCTTATCAACATGTAAGTATTTTTAACGTAATTTTGTATATCAGGTCTTGTAAGCTTTGACATATTTAATCAACTCTAATTAAATGTGCGATGATGTAATGAGCTTTGTCATGCTATGTTACATTCGATTCTAAGCTGGATTTTTGATCATGTGGATAATTAAGTCGATAATAATATTTTTTGTAGATGCTGAATCTCTACCGTATGTGGTTTTATGCGTCTTGACAGTAACATCATCAGTATCTTCTTGGTTCCTTCGGGAAACTTTGAAACAGCCATTAGAGGATACTGTTGAAAAGGAATAATGGCAGCAGATTTTAAAACTTTTAATCACGCTATAACTTTGTATTTTAAGTAATTTTAAAATAATAACAATATGCATTATATGTGATCGAATAAGAAATAAATATTCATTCTAAAATCAATCAATACGTCAATTTAACTAGCAATGTAATTCCGAATTGCAAATCACGGTAAATGTGAAACAGAAAATATGGGAAGGCTAATGCTAAATTATTTACTGAATGAAACGCTTTTCATCTACAGTCGGATAGTCAGAATATGGCAAAGAAAATTCCCAGATTTAACTTTATTCAGAGTGCTAAGAAAGATGTTTGCATCTGCATATAATGCATCCAATGAATCCAAATGGTAAAGTGTGGGATGACGTTATGGTTAGTATTGAATAAAATAATGTGGCATTACATGTGGGTTACTTGTTTCTTTCATAGTGACACAATAATGAAAAAACGAATAATGTTCTCTTCTGGTGCTAGACAATGCATTCCTTAAAATTTTCGCACGACATCATTATTTTTAGACAAAAACTATACCACTATTTGGTAATTAAAGATTGCTAAAACGGTTGGGTAGCCTAGAGTCAGGAACTGGAAACTTGGAAAACAAAGTTTTGAGCAAGGATGCGTGTATGAAACTCTCTCGTTCAATTGAACTAACGCTATTAATGAGCTTTTGACAATTGGCTTAATACAGTAGAAATATCAATGCAGTTCATCATTGTGTCAAGTTTTTCATTCAGTTTAGTTTTGCTTTTGCTGGAATGATTTCCCTATTGTTTCCTCATAGATTATAAAAACAGTGTAGCTTTTCTGGTATGCAGTATTCAGAATTGGCTAACGAAGAACAAAATTTAGTTTAAAAATTCAACAGTGGCTTCGTTATTATTTTTAGTGTAGTGTGGATATCTTCATAAAATGACTAAAGAGAAAAAAACTGATTTCAGTGTTGACTGCAACAAGACAAACTGTGGCGATGTTAAAGTTGAAGATATTTTAAAATCGCTGGGTAAAAAAACTTAATTTGAGATATTAGGTAATAAATTATTCGTACTTAACATATCCACTTTAATTACACATTATTTTATAAGCACAGGGGGATTCTCAACGTATCAGCGATGGCTCACATTTGCTCTCTTATTTCCCCAATTTCCAACTGCGATGATCGTGCTGTCGCCAGTATTCACTGGCTCATCTAAAGTACCCATATACTGCAAAAAAGAAACGTACTTTGATGTAAATGACAATTGCAACATTACCTGTACAATAGAAACTCCAGATGTAGTTTACTCCAGTATCGTCCAAGAAGTAAGAAAGCTATTTTTTCAGTTTGGCATTTTCCCCCAGTGAACAACTTAATCGCTAAACAGTAATGATAATATTAAAGACAATATATAATGATATTAAAAAGAAATATTCTCGTTACAGTGGGGCTTGACATGCTCATCTGCCTGGATTGTTGATCTAATTACAAGTCTCCAAATGGCAGGAATGATGACGGGAGCTTTTTTGTCTTCTTTGCTATCAGATCAGTAAGAATATTGAAAGCTTGCAGTGGGCCATATTATATAGTGAAGCAATTTTATTTCATTAGTTTTATTTCCAAATCATCTTTTGTAGCTTTGGTCGGAAGAAATGCTTCATTTTTCAAACCATATGCATGGGAGTGTTTGGTTTGCTTCCCGCTGCAGCTTTTGATCCTTGGAGTTATGCAGTTGCTCGATTTCTAGCCGGATTTGGATGTGGAGGTCATGACCGAATGATACTTTTACAAAAGATACCAGATCATTTTTTGCACGAAATATGGCATATGTATAAAAACACGTATTTTTTTATTTTTTAGCATGCTTCGTCATTTACTTATCACATCTAATGGAGTTTTTGACTCCTTCGTGGAGAACCGTATGTGGAACGATAAGTTTATGGCCAATTGGGGAAATGCTCTTGGGACTAGTGGCTTATTTAATTGTTGGATGGAGATGGCTTACATTTGTAGTCGCGGCTCCTGTACTTTCTTTGCTCTTCTTCCATAAGTCAGTAAAAATATTTTGAGCTAATGCATAGCGAAGACAATTAAAAACATCTAAAGAAGACACTAAAGTAGCTTAAACCCAATTCATAATTATAGAACAATTTTAGAAAGCCCTCGATGGTTATTGGTACGTAAGAAAACAACAGAAGCGCATCAAGTATTTTGTACAATAGCAAAATGGAATGGGAGGCCGGACCCGGATATAAAACTAATTGAAGACCTGCAACTAAGCGTTTTAAAAGAGGAATCGACATCGGTTCATGGAATTCAAGCAGTTAAAATGGTACTACAAAATTCAAAACTGCGGATTCATATGGCTATACTAACCCTGGCTAACATCACGTGCGCAATTGTCTATTATGGCGTCTCATTTAATGCGAAAAATCTCAGTGGAAATCCGTATTTAAATATGCTTTATATGGGGATATTCGACTTGGTCGCCTTTGCGGCTGCCATGTTGTTTAATAACAGGATTGGCAGAAAGAAAACCTTTGTATTGTACATGGGAATGGGAACAGTTTTTATCATTAGTTTGCTCGTAGTGGACGGTATCATCGGGTTACATCAGGCGTCATCTACACTGGTCACCGTTCTTTCGTTGTTGTCACGTTTCGGAATACTTTCGGCGTGGGCAATTTTAACGATTTTAGTATTGGAAAATTCTCCGACCAACCTTAGGTCTTCGTGCTTAGGCTTTACCACTTTTTCGGGGTATTGCGGGGCAATTGTAGCTCCACAAATTTTCCTCTTATCGGCACGTAAGTTAAAGCTGTTTGTAACTTTCATTCGTTGTGATGTTTTATGAAATGCATTCAGTCATAATGCTTTTATTTGTAGATGCTGAATCTCTACCGTACGTGATTTTATGCGTCTTGACAGTGTCGTCATCAGTATCTTCGTTGTTCCTTCGGGAAACTGTACAACAACCATTAGAGGACACGGTTGAAAAGGATTGAGGATCTATCTAATTTAAGCTTTTCATCTTGAAAAACCATTTCAACATATCTTGTGATCTTAAGAATAGCATGTACTAGAATAAAATATTTGAATCAAACACATTTGCAGAGTTTTGAAGATAAAACTGTTTTATATTTTATTATTCGTTTTATCGACATCTTCGTTGTTATTGCTTGTAGTTGATTCTAATAGGTCACCTTGTACATTCGATGATAGATCTTCGATTTTCTCTTTTGGTTGGATTGTTTCATTGGTGAGGTGTTCTACGCTTGGTAAGGATTCTTCTTTCTCAGATTCAATTGGATTGGAAACTTTTTTATCTTTCTTCTTAGAAGACGATTGTGATTTAATCATGGAAGTTTTATCATGCTTCAACAAAGTCTGCTCTGAATTTTCCTTCTTTTCTGTTGATGGCTTCTTTCTACTTTTCTTCTTTTCTTGTTGATGTTTTTTCACTTTTTTCTTTTCGTGTGCATAAGATCTGTCTTGAGCTTGTCGTGCATTAGAAGCAACAGTTACTTTTGGGCACATCTCACAACGAGTTTCACATGAGTCGTGTATCTTCACAAGCGACGCGTATATATCAACGGTTTTTAAATTTTTAACAATTAAATCCTTGTTGCTTGTGAATATTGACTGCATATGTGTTTGCTGAGGACGAATGAGTATAGCTCGATTCGAAATGGGAAACTCACCTGGATAGCCGCAACGATACGGATTGTAGCCACAAGGTAATCCCATAGTACAATATGCAGGTGGCGATACTTGACCCCAACACCCGTTATCCCATGGCATCTTAGGACGTGACTAAATATGATTTGAAATAACCAGCTTTCTGTTTTTTGTTTCATCAAAATTATATTACAAGGAGGAAACTTAAATACAAATAAACTGCATACATAACGCATACAAATGATCCGTTTGTATGGTTGGGAGGAGGCATTCGGAGTCTCTTCTACTAGTTGTTCATCTTCGATTGCGTTGGTTTTGGTTTTCTCATGGTTTGCACTGCGACTACTAGATTTACTCTTGGTGGACTGGGTCCCAGATTTGGTGTTAGCCTTTAGTGCACTTCTTGATGACAATGGGGGCACAGAAGACGTCGTGGCCGTTGTTGATGTGAATCGACTACTTGCCTTACTTTTTCCATGCTTAGATGATTTTTTATGTGATCTCGTTTTACTTCTACTACTAGAAGATCTCTTGCTCGACATTTTCTTTCCTGAAAGGAAGTCCGTAGTAGTGGGCGTTATATGAGTGTAGAATGATCTTACAGTTTGAAAAAAATCACTTGGAATTTTGAAATATTTTGCTTCAAGGTTTAACTACGGATCATTAACATTAGTTTAGCATCCCAGCATAAAGGATGACGATATTACTTATACTAAAATGCGCGTAGGCCTACAACCAGTTTCGTCTTCATGCGTTTTTGTTTACGTCCCCACTGATTACCACTAGTTTTATCTGGAAAATCTTGTTGTTGTTACCATGCACAAAGAAAATCATTTGTGTAGATCAAACGTGGGAGGAGTCGTTGGTTATGTGTCAACCGTAAGTGCAGGCATCAAACCTGTTGCACACATGCGCAATGATTAATCATAAAAAATCCTTATTTCTTGTGATATAGTTGGTTTCCTATTACATATATGATACTAACAATGGCAATACTACTTGATGGTTTAGGACTGTTATCGATGTACTGGAGATGATGTAAAACAAGTCACACACCTACCGACACACCTTGTCCTGTTATGGCGTTGATTGCTCGGCATACGTTTTTGTATAAAAATGCGTGAAATGCATGAAAGATACAAAATTTGAATTCCATCAGTCACGCCTTGACGTGGATTTAAATTCAAGGTTACATGATGATGTTAACAATGCTTAAATGCTTAAATGAAATGATAAAGGGTTGAAGACAAGGTTGATTGCAAGTGCAGGAAACTCTTGGTTTTCCTTATTTGCTAACCACTTGCTTGCATCTTCATCAAGTACGATGTTCTGATTTTTGATACAAAGAAATGTACTTGTGACCTCACTCTTGAAAACTTTGTTGAACTTATTAATTTTCCATTGCATATCATTATTTGAATGTGTTACATCGCATTCGGTCTGGAGTCTGGATTGGCTGTCTTATATAGATAAGATTTACTATCACATTCAATGACGCATCACAACTAAGTTTACAATTTTCCAATAAATAATAATAAAAGATAACGTGTACAGATTACAGATAACTGGATCAGCATATAAACCTTGTAAATCAAATTGTTTACATCTGTATCATAAAAAATCCTCCAGCAGAATAGGTCAAACCAATGCCATTATTACCGTGACTTTCAGATTGGTCAGTGTTCTACTGGAGCTACTAACTGTTATACCGAATGATCCGTCCAATTCCAAGTATTAAGATGGCTACTAAAGTCATATTCATTTCCCTTGCCATGTTTGCTATTTCAAGTGTAGCGAGCTCGGAACAGTTCAAAGTGTCTAGACCAATATCGTATGAATGCTAAAATAACTTATCTATTCGAATTGGTTTCTTTTATTGAACGCGAAAAAATTGCTTTGTCTCAATATAGTATTTTTACTTTTAGTGATTCCGACTATCCATGGACTTACAAGTGTGTGAATGATACCATGGACGGACCAGCTTGTCAGCGACAAACTTTCAACAGCGCAACCGATCCGGGAGGAAAGGTTCCGCTAAAAATATGCATTCTTACCTGTGGTCCTTACGGAGCCTTATGGCCTTATCCAACACAGAAGGTATGTTTCATTTAGTTTCCAATCTATTTACTGTGGAAGCCAATAATGTTGCCAAATATTTCATTCTTGACCGTATATGTGTATAGGTGTCATTGGGTGATACTTTATCAAGTTTTTCATTGAGCAACATTGTTGAAGGCATCATTGACATTCCAGAGAATAATGGGGAGCTGATAAGTATGACACAGACAGCAATAAATATTTTCAAGGAAAATTTGAGAGTGGTAAGGCACGTTGCCCCAATAAGAAACCAAAACTTGCTTGAAATGATCTTGCCAAATTTTTAAGTCCAGCAGCATACAATTGAAGCTATATATATGATTGAATCAACTTACTTTACCAACAGAAAATACCTGAAGACTATGAAGCTGAAGTGGTTCCAAACAAACTCACTCTGAACATATTCATTAGGAGCTTAGCGAGACGTTTCAACCTTGAAACAAACGAGTCTTATACTTTACAAGTCTCTGCAGACGAAACCGACCCGGTCAGTAAATAAGCCATTGATATTATGTTGCATTGCATATTCATCAGTCAACATTCAAAAATCTTTGTTCTTGTAGGCTTCTGTAGTGGCAAAAATATCAGCGGAAACATTTTTTGGAGCTCGTCATGCCCTGGAGTCGTTGGCGCAACTTGTCGAGTTCAACATTGAAACAAAACATTTTCAAGTATGTTCCATAGCAAGTTGATAAAAATCGATAACGATTTACGTGTATGGAATATTGTTATGCATGGCTTTGGAAACGTTTCTTGTTTAAGATTGTGAACAATGTCGACATTGCTGATGCGCCCAAGTTCCGGTATCGAGGGCTTTTAATTGATACAGCGAGAAATTTTATTCCCATAAAAGATTTGAAACGTTTGATAGACGGAATGTCTTACAACAAGATGTCCGTCCTACACTGGCATTTGACAGATAGCAACTCGTATCCCTTTTATTCCAAGCGGGTTCCTCAAATGGCAATCTATGGAACCGTTGGAGCAAATAAAATTTACACGCCTGAAGAAGTCACAGAATTTTTAAATTATGCAAATCAACGTGGTATCAAAATAATTCCAGAGTTGGATGCTCCTGCACATGCGGGTAAAATATAATCAAAAGAGTATCACAAATGCGAAGCGCCTTTAAGTAACTGTGAAACATTTCCCAAAACATTTTAGGTAATGGCTGGCAGTTTGGGGTAAATGAAGGATTAGGTGAGCTAAGTCTCTGTGTGAACGCAGATCCATATTGGGATTATTGCATTCAACCACCATGCGGGCAACTGAACCCGATAAATGAGAACATGTACAATATATTAGGTTTGTATGAAACTATACTTTTGCATGCTGAATTGAATCAGAAACAAAATAATATTATCATGTCTAAAGTGACATTAGAGCCTCTAATGTCACTTTAGACATGATAATATTATTTTCTAATTTAGAGCATTCATAGAACGAGTCAGCTCATTTTGTGGTTTTGAAGGTGAACTCTACAAAGATCTTCTGGAAGTTTTTGATAAGGATTTGTTTCACATGGGTGGCGATGAGATCAGCTTTGACTGTTGGCTTGCTAGTAATGAAATTCAGGAATGGATGATCTCTCATAATTCCACGGATCTCATGGATCTGTGGGGAATTTTCCAAGAGAAAGGTTAGCATAATCATTGAAAATATTTTGCTCGGTAGTAGTTTGTCTGTAAGTTCACCTTCACTAAATGCGCATTAAATGTTTACAGCACTTAAAAAGTTAAAAGATGCTACCTCAGACCCAGTCACTGCAATCGTTTGGACCTCGGAAATGACAGCACGTGCACGCCAATATATTCCGCCAGACGATTACGTGATTCAGATTTGGAGCAAGAGTAAGCAAAAGAGCCACCGATAAAAAGTGGAACCGTGGAATTCCAAGATATGATATGGCATGATCATGATAGATAAGTATTAATTCTGGTCTCACGCAAAATTTGTTGTGTGGCCTATGGCCATCTTATAGGTACAGATGACATTGTTGCTTCAATTTACAATGAAACATATAGAGTTATACTTTCCAACAATGATACCGTTTATCTTGACCACGGATATGGCCGTAAGTCACTTTTCTATTTAGCATGAAATTATGAACACGTGACGAAAAACGGAGTTATATATTTTCTTTAATAATTATTTCAGCATGGAGGGGAACTACGCATAATGTACAAAGGAAGAGTTGGCATGTACGAAAACAAACTTTGTGAAACATAATACACCAATTTGTTTTCATATTTTTTTATCCACAAGTTGCTGACTATTTCTGATGAATTTGATATAGGTTTTGTACAGTCACGACTTAATAGGACAAATTGAACGTTACAGCGGACCGGAGGTAGCAAAGGAAATGTATGAATCGGGGCGACTATTAGGAGGAGAAGCTTGCATGTGGTCTGAAAAGGGTAAAGAACCCATCCAGCTAAAATAAAACGTCAAAATGACATGCGTGTCAAGTTTTTATCGAAAAGTCTATGATCAACACATTTTAAGTGACAAAGTTCACGTTATTTTTGTCCAATTTTGTGTAGTTGACGCGCTAAACATGGAAGGCAAGATATGGCCCAGAACTTCGGCTTACGCCGAGAGACTTTGGTCCAACCCGCCAACAAACGCTACACGATTCGCGTACCCACGCTTGATTCATCAGCGAGAAACTATGATTTTGCGTGGAATTTTTCCAGATACACTGTTGCCCGAGGCGTGCTATCATATTTGGGGCTTTTGCGACAGATATGATTAAAATGATATTGTAGAAATGCAAATTCATTTCCTTTTTTGTTTGTTTGTAAGAAAATTGGTTTTCGTTGCCACAAAATAAAAACAAATCATTCATTTTTAGCCACATCAGCTTTTAGCTTGTTTCAACTTTGACTATCTTCATTTTTCGTTCCATCAAAATGATTTATTATCTAGAATTAATTACTTTTTAATTCAACAACACCATGTTTATCATAAATATATTTTTAATTCAGTGCTGAACTATGACCTCCATCAACCTAACCAGGTTCTTCTTTTAAAAAGATCCTTGTTAAGCATAATTGTGCATTATTAATTATGAAAAAATATCTGCTGTATAATGATTCAGTACCTCTACACGAAGCTGTGATAAAAAAGGTTGCTACTCTTGTCAAAATTAGAAATTCATTTAGGCTAAAATATATACATAGTAGTATTGCAGATTGCATTTTAGTAGTAACAAGTAACCGTTTCATATTATCATTAATTTTGTTCTATGTCTGCCTAAATGCGCCGTCTGAATTAGGTTCATTTATGCGTTTCGCTATGAATGAGGTGATTATAATATCTATAATTACTTATTTACGATAATAAATCAACTTTATACTTTTGACTTTACGTCTCCCATTAGTATGCCTTTACAGGATTGTTCCAGTTTCTTAATCGAAGAATCTAACTGCATTGAATTGATTCACTACCTTCATTTTATTGAGGAAAGTCAAAAGTGCTAGTTTTCAATTGAGTACTTAATACACATACAGACAAAGAATCAAAGAACAAGTCCAATAGGGCATATAATGTATAATATGAAATGGAAATGAAAAGTGGAATATATACCAATTTTTATATCTCAATGAACACGACAATGTCATGCACCCGCTGAAACGAGAAAAATCCGTTAATAGTTAGAGAAGCAACTCAAAACAAGACATTTGCCTGCAACAACTCGAAAAGAGCACTCCAGAAGCTAGTCCATTCTGTAGATTTTCGTCTTAATTTTCTAATAACGCGCAACTATGAATAATCACGAAAGGGAACTAGCTGAATTAAAGCCAACTGGTGAGCCAAAGGTGGCTTACGCCAAATCCACATTGAGCAACGATTCGTACTCCTCATCAGATTTTGATTTTGTGGATTCGGGATATGGAAAGAACCACGTTCGACTTTTGAATATTAAAAGAATTGGTCCAACGCACTACATTAAAGAGCTGGAGGTTAACACACAGCTTACCCTGGATTCAAAGAAAGATTACTTGTATGGAGACAATAGTGATATTGTGGCAACGGATTCCCAGAAGAACACGGTGTACATCTTGGCAAAGAATCATGGAGTCAAATCCCCTGAAGAATTTGGACTTCTCTGTTGCAGCCATTTCTTGAGCAAATATCCGCATGTGAACAAAGTCAGAGTTTGCATTGAAGAGATGCCTTGGGAGCGTATGATTGCTGACGGAAAGCCTCATAATCATGCATTCATTTGCACACCTACAGCAATTCGATTTTCAAGTGTGACATTTAAACGGGGAAGTGAGTACATACAAATACATACAAAATTTTCTACAATGTAATATGAATTCACTCATGCTCTTTTTATCTGTTTTAATATGGATTATATTAAAATATGTACATTTAGGTCTTCCGGAAATTGAGTCCGGGTTAAAGGGTTTGCGAGTTATTAAGACTACACAATCTGCATTTGAGCATTTCATCCGTGACGAATTCGCCACGTTGCCTGACCTGCATGACAGAATTTTCAGTACGGTCGTGTACGCAAAATGGCATTACGCATCTACGGAAGGAGTTGATTATGATCTGGCGTGGTGAGTATAGACATCTTTTGCACGTGCACAAATTGTGGTTTATGTTCATGTTCATCACAATACTCATTTTATTTAATAGGAATACTGTGAGAGACTGCATCCTCAATGCCTTTGCGGGTCCGCCGGATGTTGGTGTTTTTTCTCCAAGTGTCCAAAACACACTTTACTTGGCCCAAAAAGACGTGTTGGAGAAGATTCCGCAAATGTCACACATTGAGACAGCTCTTCCAAACAAGCACTACACGGTGATAGATTTTTCAAACTTCAATCACATGGGAAAGATCCCTAATGATGAAGTATTTCTACCAACTGAGCAACCTGCTGGAAATATTCGGGCAGTTTTAGGACGAAAAAGCTTGCTTCCCAAGGTGCTGTCCCAAAATACTAAGCCTAAATCAAAATTGTAACAAATACTAAATGTGCCAACGTGTTGCATGCAATATCATATAAAATATAATGCTGTGTATCATAAATTTATAGTAAACTTGTGATTAATGTTAGCATGCATAAATATATAAATAAGCCAATAAATAAATTTCCATTACGCTGAAGTGAGTGTGTACAACACACTTAAATACGTGAAGATAAATTGCAAAAATTCCTTTACTAGTAATAACACTCTTTACACACTGACCGCGAACTCTTCCGTCCGGCTTACGGCAGCAAACCGCTTGGTTCTAGTTTCTAGCCAGTCTAGCTGCTGATAGTGTAGTTTTTAAAGTAAATAATGCACATGCTAATAAGTAAAATTCAGTTTTGTTAATTTAGTAAGCACAAATTGTTTGCTTCTACAGCAGTTTTTAAAAGACATAAAAATGACAACGGCTAGGTTTGTAACATATTTGGTTACGCTAAGTACAGCTTTTATATTTGTTCTGATTTCCAATGTTTTGAGCAAACCCTTATACGACAGCATTGAAGGCAATCCACAGGAAGCTCAACAACAGTCTTTAATAGAAGGAGAAAAATATCCGAAGCTTCCACCAATAAATGTCAACATAATTGTTGTGCCAGTTATTCGGGAGCCAGACATAGACAAGGGAACAGTGGAGGTGATGGACTATAGTAGTAACCGAGCGTCTTTTCCAAAAAGTTAGTTTTTGCTTATTTATATGCTCGTTCATACTTCATTTGACATTCGAATGATACTAAAATGTTTCCAATTCATTTTCCTTTGTTTTCCGTGCCTGAAAACCTGTGGAATCATTGATGTATTTTTTAGACTCGAAAGAAAAGTCCAATCCATCTAAAAGTGCTCCGTATACGAGCTATTCCCCAGATGTAGACCCGATGGCGATGGAGTATCTAACGAATGAAATCGAGGAGCCTGCGAAAGGCATCATTACACCGCAGATGTGTACTCGGCAACAAGTTTACGATAATAAATTAAAGCAATGTATACAAGCATCACAAACAAGACGTGCATGTATCGTGTGTAGTCGAGTTCCTGGATAAGGCCTTATAAGGGAATGATATTACAGGAAAAGAAGTTGGGTCATTAGGTACAGTTGAACTTATATTTGTGTTAAAGTTTATAATAAAATGTAATATATTTGCAATAAATTGTTTTCTAATTCATAATTGAATTTAATATCATACGGCTTAGGTGCTAACAATTTATTTTAACACATTTATTTACAAAGTTTTAGCTCGTAAAGAAGTTCAGAGCTTATTGTAGTCTCACTGCTCTGTTATTTGTGGAGCCGTAAAGTTTGTTTTACGGATCTACCTGTTCGTGCTTTGTTTCATTTTGCCCCAGCAATGGCCCTTGAAATTGTTTCCAACATGTTTTGCTGTGGTGGGGATGGAGGTAGTTGAATAGTGATTGGCGCAGGGACATATCTAGTACGGATTTGGGAAGCCAACGTTACAGGTATTGATGGATGCACCAGCTTGGGTGGTTGCGTCGGATTTGAGTAATGATGACTTCTTTGTTCAGGATGATCGTCATCATGGGACGTCGACTCCGTGACCGTGACTGGTCTTGAGGTTGAATGTGAAAAGTAATATGGCGAATAGTACGTTCCGTAAATAGGTCCCGGGTATGTTAAAGCAGCACGATACAAGACCTCGTTTACAGTTGCTCCTACGCCCCTCATTAGTTCCCCTAGTACGTTCACACTGTACAACACTTTTGGCAATATTGGTCGGTATTCCATGTGTATTTTTCCGTTGTCTCCATAAAAAATTATCGGACTTAGGTCCGTTGCACGCAGGACCATTGCTTGAAACGGATGAACAATCTGAACTTTGGCACTTATTGGCTGTGCATGCGTTTCACAGAACACAATCTGAATAAAAGTTGCTAGAAAAAGTAGTTTCGTGTAACTCGGGAGGAAACACACACCAACTGTCTGTAAAAGCTGCGTTCCCATTTTGCACGGGGACATTCCAGGTTGTCCAATTAGATTTATTCGCAGTACAAAAGTTTTCTAAGGTAAGATTATCTGCATATATTTTCAAAAATTGGCCTAGAAATATTATTAGTGAAGTCTAGTTGTCAACTTTGCCCTAAGTTCCACACTGATTTTGTTCCCAACTTGATATTAATGAATGACAGAGAGAAGCGTTAATGTTTGAAATAAGCAAAGCATTCTTCCTTTGTAAGCTAGAAAAAGTTGATAAAATAAACTTATGCTGTACGACAAAAGTAGGTGTGAGTGTTGTATTGAAGTTATGATGTGAGGGAAAGTGTCAATACGAAATGACATAAGTTTGTGAAAACTTGGGGCTAAATAACAATTAAAAGAAAACGTTAGATGGGTGATTTTTACGAAGTTTTCTACACAAAATTGCTGAGTTTTCTATTTGTATGCAATTTAGGTCTATATATTGTCCTGAGGTGAAAATTCTGAGGTGACAACAACCTACTACCTAATATTTTGCTCGCTTTTTAATTTTGATAATAATAATCATAAACATTCTGAAAGAATCTCTTTTCAACCAAATTAATACATTTCATGCATGTACGTTTACATAACTAGAAATGCACTATGAGAAAACGGACCGCACACGGCATAATTTTCCAAGTTTTTGGAGCGTGCGTTGATGATGAGCTGAGTCTGCAGAGATGAAAGCAAAATTATGTAGTTTGGGGATGCATGTTTCATGTTTCGTTCTGCCATTCATTCAAATGCATAGTAATATTATGTCTGTGTGAATCTTTCAGAGAATTGTCAACGGAAACATTACACTGGGGTAATTGGCTAAACACTAAACTACACAACTCTGTAAAATAATAATATGCAAGCAGTAGTTGAGCATAAAATCATACCATTAACCTCGACAAAAATTTTTTGAAAGAATATTACTAAATTATTTACCAAAATTCTCAGTGGAAGTTACAATCAGGTTACCTACTAGGCATTGCAAAATGTCTTTGTCAGCAAAGCAGCGTATTCTAAAACTGCGAGAGACAGAGTTTAAACTCCAAAAACTGCAAAATGATCTTATGAATGGCAACGAAAACAATGGGTCAGCATCCATGTCGGATTTTCTCTCGCATCATCAAGAACTTATGGCACTACCTGGAAGCAATCGTGATTCCCTACCGTTCCGTTTCAGTTTTGAAGCTCCAAAGAGGTATATGGAAATGAAACAAACTCAAAAGTTGACGCTACCTCCCAAGATACCAGCCAAGTCAGTTAGTCGTTTAAAGGAATACAAAGAACCGTTAGATTTAGATGATCCGGAAAAGTTCGCAACTAGAATTTTAAATTCTTATGAAATCAAGCTTAAATTTAAAGGGCATTAGAACATTAGTATGCTTGTTTTTTCTGCAGTAAGCCTAGTTCCTACAAAGTGGGTCTAACAGGACATCGATCTCAAGCTTTGCAGTCACTCCTAAATGAGCTAGAACAGCAAACTTCCAAATTGGCAGTGGCGTTCCCAAAATTGGACAAGCATACTCTACTTAATAAAACTCCATTTTTAAGAAGATTACAAGGTCAAAGTTCACAGTGGAGTAAACAGGGCTGGGGAAGTACTTCGTCAAAAGGCTTTCCGAAAAACGCCGCATCTAGCAAACTATTGCCGAAACCTAGTAAAAAAAGCAAGAAAGTAAAGCTCATGTGGAATAACGAGCTTAGCGAGACTGCATCGACTGCTACTGCATCAGAGTTGGTACTGGTTAATGACGATGAACAAGTAAAGTTTGAAAATTATCAGAAAAACGAAGACCAGTTAACGAGACCCGACTCTGAAGAACTCAGACAAAGCGTAGCTTATGCATTGGGACTAGGAAATGCAAAGCTTATGGGAGTGATCTTGCCATCAAACTCAACGCAAATAACAAAGGTTTATAGAAATGCTCGCATGAAATAATATTTTTAAATGCTACTTGAGAGCCAGAATTTAGTTGTCTCGAAGAAAGGAACGTAAATAATAAATGAAAATGCGCAGTAAATTAAGTTACGGTTTATTTTGATAGAGGGGTCCCAGTGCTTGGGAGGAACAAAAATCATCAGGCTCTTTAAGTACAGTTGGAACAAGTGGAGGAACCGATGAGACTGAAAACATTACCGCCAAGGATGCTGTGAGCATCCTTAGGCGGAGGAAGTTGCCTGAAAGAAAGCTCCCTCTTCCTAAAACGCTCGCACCCCACGAAAGAGGTTTAATTGGGGTAGAAATTTCAAACTTTGAGCCGCAGTGTGCTTTCTTTTACCGCGATAGAAATGGAAATTACAATCCTCATTTACATCATTCTAAGCACGTAACAGGTAGGGAATGACGTTGTACCGTTTATCGTTGTTCAAGGTAGATGGACATGCATTTATAATTATTTTGATTACAGAAAGCATGAAACTGGGAAAACTTGGATGGAATAAGCTTTCAAAGCGATAGCAATTGCATGGCTTAATGATTGTTGAAGATGGCTTCGTTCTATGCAAACGAAATGGCAAAAAGAGCCCACAGCTCAAAGCAACGACCTTTCTACGCGAGTTCGACATTACTCGCGATAATATGCTACTTTTCGAGAAACATCTCTGACTTGCTCAGACGTTTTCGTCTTTTTTGTATCAAATTTGCATAAAAATTAAGAATGCATATATTTAATCAAGAAATGGTAATAAAACCGATGTACCTAATGAAATGTATGGGTCCGTTTTCATTTCAATTTTTCATTCCAGTTCTTCCAAAGACAGCATAAATGATGACAATCATCAAGTTAAATGTATTTTCGTGGTATGCCAGGCGAATGTTGTCTGTGCTAGGTGCTCGAGCTCTGCTTATCTCGTTGGCTCAAATACATGAATCATGCAAATTTTCTCTGGGTATTTCGAATGTGAGTTCAGACTCAGTTGTAGGCTACAACTTGTAGCAATAGTTTATTAAAACGTTTTGACATTATCTAAAGCTGGGAGTAATATTAGCAATATTTTTCGTTTTGCCAAACAGAAGCTTAGAATATTTGTTTTTGAAAATAAAAATACGCTATTCCTAATAAATGCTGCATTTGAACATACAATAAAATTAGGATTCCTGCCATTGACTATATATACATATCTATATAACATATCAATGGATTTCTGCTGGTTAAAATGATCAAAATTTTAATACAAGTCTAATTCCAAATATATGATCGATATTTCCGAAAACACTTCAAGAGAGCAAATTAGGTTGGACATTGGGCAACAATGTAACTTCTTCGAACTTCAAAAACATAGCAATGGACAATTTTCAACTCTATACAATGTTTAGTCTGACCCAGAACTTTGTTCTGTGGGTCCACCATCGGTAGGCAAGAAATCTGACTGTACATTACATTACGTTTTCAAGTCATTCATGTCTTAAATACGTGAGCTCAAAGCAGCATTAGTACCGTTCATTTGAATATATTTTTGTTAAATGCAAATTTACAAGGTTTTATGGCTGCCTTTTGACTGAAATGGAAAATGCAAATGCAATTTCTTATGCTAGATAACAGATTCCAGCGAAGAAAGGTTTCGTTCCCCGAAAATGGATTCATTGTTACATTGAAGCTGTTCATGTGAAGACAGAAGAACTGAGTCACTGCAAATAAATTTGGCATTTTATATTTAACTGACTTTTGACAAACTCTCTCTCTCTCAAAAATTAAAGAAATAAGGTAAGTGAGCCATTTATAAATTTTCAAGTTTCTTAATTGCGAATTTAATTGTCAAATAATAGTCACCCTTCTGTAATTATCACATTTATACATATTATGCTTTGAATTTACTGTTATTACAGATTTCAACGGGCTATTTGAATCATTTTGACAGCACACTTAGCCGTAGCTTCCAAGATGTCTTCACATTTAGAACTTCTCCGTAAAGTACCAGCTTTCCCAAACTACTCATCTTCGTCTTTTGGGTATCCAGAGCGAACTCTTCATAATGGAATGACGTCTCTCATTGTGTTGGGACCTCCTATTCACCTGTACAACTTCCTGCCCTCCAAAAACTGCACAATCCACGCAAGCGGGTTTCCAGACTGGGCTACAATGGCGGACGTTACTGAAGTTTTTGAACAATTTGGAAAAATTTACAGCATTGAGTTGTCCGTTACAATCGAGCCTAAACAAAAATTTGGTATCACTCCGCCCCACTGCAATGGATGGGCACTGATAACGTACATCTCCTACGAATCTGCACAGAAGGCACTATTTGCTCATCTAACTCGTCGAATTCCGGGTAAAGCTTACGCAGAAAACAACATATTTAATTTTTACTCGTTAAGCGTTTACTTGTAATTGATCGATATCTCAGATATTTATATTCTACTATTTTTTGTTTATTTCAGGAATGTGCACCCCAATATCCATTTATAAGGGAAGTTGCAGCAATGTTGTCCTTTTGAAGAATTTGCCTTCCTTTCTGTCCAAGGCGGATATTCTCAGTCGCATAAACGGTTATCAAGGTTTGGTAAGCATCTCATTTATTGGAGGGACCACTGCCAAAATGACTTTTGAAGATTTGGACTATGCTTTGCTATTTATGGACTTGGTTTCTTCTGGAGGGCTCGTTATCGAAGGCTACACTTGTACCGTCGAAATCGAGGATATAGACGAAATGGATGACGACAGTGACAACTAAACGGTTGCATTATTTGCACGAATAGGTGTAGTTAAAATATATGGGTTTCAAAAAATATAATTAACACGAAAAGACTATCCAAGAACTAGAAATATTTTACCTGTGACATACTTAACTTTTAAGTCGAGTAAAATCAATTTAATATAGATTTATATATCTACTATACAACGATCAATTTTATGTAGCGAAATAATGATATAACGATAATTCCTATTTACTTAAGAATTTTTTGACTTATTCTTGAAATAGAATACATAGAATGAAATCCTAATAAACAATGAAATATCAGCTATTAACTAAAAATAAAAATTGTACTTCGTTTTAAAAATCCCAAACTCTGAGTTAGACGACTCAGTTTTGTAAATACTTTACTTTACGTAATTAATTTTATTATAATACTAATACAACCAATCAAAAGCAATTTTTAGATGTACTTTTCATTAAATAGTATAATTTTTAATCAAAAATAATTTTGATGAAGATGAAATCTATTATACAGGAGCTATGAGTACCTATATTATGTAAGTGAAAACTGGAAGCGTTATGTTCTTCTAAATTGATAAAAATATATTAATAAACTCACAACAATTTTCTTCATATAGTATTCAATGAATACTCTGTAAGGCATCTTTATTGTTTTTTTCCGACATTTTAGCTACAATTTTATATCATAGCAGTCAATTATTCAATTAATATTCAATTATTGCATATAACATCATAAAGTTGTTCTCATCAAACTGGATTTTTCCAGTTATTCTTCAGTCAATATCAACAATTACACAGTACAAACATGACATTCCAGTAAAACGATTAATTACTCTCATCGCCTGTTCTATGACTGGGCAAATTACCTGTCATGTAATATGTACTATACATCCATTGAACGTTCATGCACAAGGCACATTATTAAATAGATTTATTGGAATACATCATGTTTTTTATTTTGTTTTCATTAAATCATACAATGTAGAAGAATAGCTAACCTGAAAATGTTAGATATACATTTTCTTTTCTAACAGTTAAAACAAGTCGCATGTTCGTAAGCTTAAATTAAAACACTGACCATGACCAGTATGCACTATGAACTAACAGGGTTGAAAAAAACGTTAAATATATTTTCATAAAAATATTGGCAATCGACAACTACTCTACAATTACTAAAATTACAAAAATCTTTTAAAATGCAATCCCTTGTGAACTTTATTCAGTTCAAACATAATGTAGTATCGAAATAATTATGACAAAATTTCAGGTAATACGAAGTACTATTGTACGAATTCAAACGAATTGATATTTAATGTTGTTGGAAGTAGAAAGATCAACGCAGTAGCATTGAATTTGCAATACGGTAATACAATTTCGTTTCAATAACAAACGATCATGAATGTTAAGCATAAATTCCAATCATGTTTCCAATTGTGAACACACGGTGATCATACCTTCAAAACTTTAATTACCTGAGAGCATATTATACAAAAATTTCTGTGTCAATGATTCTTCTTACAAAATCTCACGAAGACATATTGCTTAATATATTACGTAGAAGTCAGTATGCTCATATTCAAAAGGTAAGTTACTACCTAACTGTTTCTACTAGCTCATACTAAAATACTCTGTGAATTGGTAATTGTGTTGTACAAAGTTAAAATAATTGAGATACTTTAGCTACATGGCTAAAACTTTTACCAATAAACACTTAGCTTACGTAGATGTGTGAAACTATATCATCTACCTGCAAGATATAACTGGTAAAGCTTAGGCCAACGGAAGTTGATCGATAGGAGTAAAAAACTTGAAATCCTTCGGAAACAACTCCTCCGCTCGAGGGTACATCAGTTTGTAGGATTGTCTAATGGTGACATCAGCAACTCCGGCCACATCACCAATCTCCTTTTGCGAACGCTTTACTTCAGATGCCTAAATAAATATAGTACATGAAATGAAGTAGGATTAAATCCAATCCCTTAAGGTGGAAACTTTCCGAATATTACATTACCTGCGACGCCATGTATATGGCTGCAGCAGCAACGGAGATGGGCGAACGCCCAGGAACGATGTCTAGGTCGACGGCTGCTCTAGCGATTGCGGTGGCAGCTTTCTGTACTGCGTTGGGGAGCCCTAAATTGGAGCAGAAGCGGGACATGAAATCGCCAGTAGTAATAAGCTCAACGGAAGTGTCAAGGGCTTTCAGGATCAACTTGAAGCAGCGACCGATTTCCTTCTTGGATATTTTTGATACTGCGCATATCTCTTTGAAAGTTCTGGGCACTCCTTCTTGTCTACACGCAATATAAAGGCAGGCAGACGCAATGGCGTCATTGGATCTACCCTTAAGATTTTTGCCATCATGTACCATCTGAAAAATTTAAAAGGGAAAAGGATTAGAATAGGAACTATTTTTTGTGAGCACAAAAGACTCATATGAAAAAAGTAAGATCATATCATATTATAAGGTACAATGCTAACCTTAAAGAGGTTGTTGGCTCGGTCGACAATCGTCCTTGGTAGATTAATTCTATCAGCCATTTGGTTGATTTCTTTGAAGGCATTCATGAGAGCACGGTCCGCACTGGAAATGGATCTGCGATTTTGGTATTTTGCAACACCAAATTCATCAAATGCTGCTTCTCCTCTACCACCCCCGATAATGGTAGTTAAGTCAGATCCGTTCAGCAATGGATTCTCAGGTCCTCCCACACGAGATGGATCAGCACCCGCTTTCTCGTTGCTGAACGTTCTCCACTCAGACCCAACATCGATTACCCTAAAAACAAGAAGATACATTATTTTACTTATACATATTCTATATCATTACTAATCTTTTCGGCATCACTCTTAGGTTCTTAGGTGTAAGATAACCGGGTAGTACATGCACCGACCGAGCTGATTTTCGTAGCGAAAACCTTAACGAAAGTATTATATAACATTAAAAAATGTACCTGTCTCCAACGACCAGTCCACATTCCGAGCAAATTTGATCTCCTGCACGGTAATCCTCCACCAAAGGTGCATCCGGATGTTCCTTACAAAATACACCAGTGGGGTCAACTTTCGACATCTTCAAACTATCAACTAGGTACTCTAAAACAAAAACCAAAAACTGCATGTGCATATTACTGTCATTCATTATTACATTCACATCAAAGTTTTGTCACTTGTCAGCATATCGAAGTCAGTAAATCACTACATTTAATTCGTACTTTTTCAATCTAGCGGTGTAGTTTAGTTAGCAGAGAGGCGAAGTTTAGTCTTTTTCACAAGATTGCTGCTAAGTTTCTGAAAATAATGAATAATTTTTCCGATATCTTTAAAATCGGTTGAGGCCGATTCTCTACATTGACTTTCCTACTATCTTTGTAACAATGATTTTCAACTACCATTTAAATCAAATTTGTAAGTTTGATTGAGTAAAATTGAAAGATTGTCGTCTTTGTGACTTGTGCTTTAAGCCGTCGATCTGGCACATAATTTTACTTACGTTTTATCAAGTGAAAATATTTATGTTTATTGTCTCGACATAATTTCGTTGGACCCGTAAAGTCAATGCTAATGGGGTCGCTAATTCAAAACTGTAATAAGTTTATAACTTGTGCTGGATACAATTATTGTAGTAAAAACGATGCTGTACTTTATTTAGGACGGTTACTGAAGTAGTTCGTGTTCTAGGAAATTCCAATTTGAAAAGAAAGCACGGATTTCACGGGAAAGCCGTGATTTCGATACATCAAAATCAAACCTTGTTCATTTTATTACGCCAAACAAAGCGCTATAGCATGTAACATATTTAACTAAACTGCACAACTGAAAATACTTTTGTGTATTTATAGGTTTACAGTTTATTTATTTACGGTTATTATGTCGCGATGTTAAAATTAATTGCACACTGTAGAACCCTGAATCATCAAAAATTATCAGGTTAGGCGGAACTGCTGGTATGTCTGTGTGAGGAACAACTTCCCACTTGATTATGACGGTAAATATGAGCCAGTTAACAATTTATACATCATTATTACCTTGTTTGACTCAATTTTTATGTGAACCGAACGTAATCCAGGAACGTATCCAACGACTAAACGTTATTCCTTTGCAAATATTTTGCAGGATGGATATAAAAAGTGCTTAGATTATCTTTGCAAAATTTATTCTTCTGTCCCACTGGTTTGTTTTGTTTATGATTTCGATATTAGCTGAATAGCCGCTTTGTCCTAATTAGAAGAACGTATATTATTATGGGAAGGTATAATAGTTGATTCAGTACACTTATGGCTTACGATTCCTTCATGATATGATGAATGAAATGAATGATATCAGGCTTACAGAAGTTTTGTGAGGAGCTAGTGGTACATGCAAGTGAAAGCCACAAATACATGCATGTATGTATACCAACAGTTGTTTTTGTCAACGGGAACTAAAGGTGTACCTCATGAAGAAATCTGGCATTGTAAATAAACACCAAACCAGATAAATATGAATTGCGAAAGTGCATGCAGGCATGTATATTTTTTCTTTCTGATGCCGACAGTGACGACTCAAAAATATTTGCTACTGATCGATTAAATTGAGTACTAAAATCCAGAACATGTAATATTTTATTTTATTTTTATCATGTTTTATCATTACATTAATAATGCCAATAATGCCAGCAGCACTCAAAATCAATTAGAGGAAATACTAGACTATTAAGGAATGAAAAAGGAAGGGCAAATTATATACAATTTACAGGTTTGATTGAATATATATGAAATGAACTGAAGGAGAAGTAATAATATGTCTGTCTAATATAATATGTCTAAATTCATTGAAATTTAATATGAAGACCTAATTCTTGGGTTTAAAACTACAGTAGAATGTTTGAAAATTTGAAGTTAATGAATATTTCTGGCCCACTTACAATTTGGATTTATTCAACCTTGAGTGTGGCAAACGGCAAACCCCTTATTACATTTCATATTATGCAACCCATTTTTCCAAACATTTCAGTTTGGAGACAGAAATTAAAGACAACCGAACAAAAAACCGTTGAACATGCATGCATTTAAATATTAATACCTCACCTACTTTACTCCTTTTTAGCATGAAACATTTTCTGCGTGCAAACTAATAGCAGATAGAGAAAACTTTGACATTTCTGGAATGGACAGTCAGCCAAATCTAGCTAACTCATTAAATTATGCAGCAGCTAATGAGTAATACACAGCTTTTTCACTTTACAGCACCTTGAGTACTAGATTCTTATGCACATTTCTTTTGCAATGGCATGATGAATGCTGTGGTGGCACGGGGCTCACGATTCCGCACTACTATCGCACTAATTGGGTACACCATGCCAGCCACCAAAATACAGCCCCCAGCCCCTAAACATCAAAATCACCAATATTCACCCCCAACGCCCCAGACACCCATACTATCGTCCCAGCACACGGAGAACGGGTCTCCAGCACCCAAAATTAAAAATACCAGTTCAGCACACGGAGAACGTGTCTCCATCACCCAAAATTAAAAATGCCAGTTCAGCACACGGAGAACGTGTCTCCAGCACCCAAATTTAAAAATACCAGTACAGCACATAGAGACATGGTCTCCAGCACCCAAAATTAAAAATACCAGTTCAGCACATGGAGACAGGGTCTCCAGCACCCAAAATTTAAAATACCAGTCCAGCACATTCAGACATGGTCTCCAGCACACAAATTTAAAAATACTAGTCCAGCAGAAGGGGACAAGCTCTACAGCACAAATAACTAAGTCCCAAATAAAATTATGAACACCAATAAAAAACAGTCTGACTGGATAAGCCAAACAAGTGAATACAGGCCCCTTAACTAATGATGATATCTCGATAGTTAGGCCCTGGAAAATTCTCTGAGTCCATGGATGTGATAGAGGAGACTCAGGGGAATCTGCCAGTATGGTTGACAAAGCCACACAAAGCAAGGTAAATATTTGGTTGTACTTTGAAATATTCTCTGTATTGAGAATACAGGTCCTATAAGTTCTGCCCGTATCTCGATAGTTAGGCCCTGGAAAATTGTCTGAGTCCATGGATGTGATAGAGGAGACTCAGTGGAATCTGCCAGTATGGTTGACTAAGCCATACAAAGCAAGGCAAGAATTTGGCGCGACTTTGAAATATTTTCTGTATTGAGAATACAGGTCCTATAAGTTCTGCCCGTATCTCGATAGTTAGGCACTGGAAAATTGTCTGAGTCCATGGATGTGATATAGGAGACTCAGGGGAATCTGCCAGTATGGTTGACTAAGCCATACAAAGCAAGGCAAGAATTTGGCGCGACTTTGAAATATTTTCAGTATTGAGAATACAGGTCGCTTAAGTCCAGCCCGTATCTCGATAGTTAGGACCTGGAAGATTGTCTGAGTCCATGGATGTGATAGAGGAGACTCAGGGAAATCTGCCAGTATGGTTGACAAAGCCACACAAAGCAAGGTAAATATTTGGTTGTACTTTGAAATATTCTCTGTATTGAGAATACGGGTCCCTTAAGTCCAGCCCGTATCTCAGTAGTTAGGACCTGGAAAATTGTCTGAGTCCATGGATGTGATAGAGGAGACTCAGGGGAATCTGCCAGTATGGTTTACTAAGCCATACAAAGCAAGGCAAAGATTTGCTGGGACTTTGAAATATTCTCTGTATTGAAAATACAGGTCCCTCAAGTCCTGCCCGTATCTCGATAGTTAGGACCTGGAAAATTGTCTGAGTCAATGGACGTGATAGAGGAGACTCAGAAGAATCTGCCAGTATGGTTTACTAAGCCATACAAAGCAAGGCAAGAATTTGGCGGGACTTTGAAATATTTTCAGTATTGAGAATACAGGTCGCTTAAGTCCAGCCCGTATCTCGATAGTTAGGACCTGGAAAATTGTCTGAGTCCATGGATGTGATAGAGGAGACTCAGGGAAATCTGCCAGTATGGTTGACTAAGCCACACAAAGCAAGGCAAAGATTTAGTGGGACTTTGAAATATTTTCAGTATTGAGATGACAGGTCGCTTAAGTCCAGCCCGTATCTCGATAGTTAGGACCTGGAAAATTGTCTGAGTCCATGGATGTGATAGAGGAGACTCAGGGTAATCTGCCAGTATGGTTTACTAAGCCATACAAAGCAAGGCACGAATTTGGAGGGACTTTGAAGTATTCTCTGTATTGAGAATACAGGTCCTATAAGTCCAGCCCGTATCTCGATAGTTAGGACCTGGAAAATTGTCTGAGTGTACGGATGTGATAGAGGAGACTCAGGGGTATCTGCTAGTATGGTTTACTAAGCCATACAAAGCAAGGCAAGAATTTGGCGGGACTTTGAAATATTTTCAGTATTGAGAATACAGGTCCCTCAAGTCCTGCCCGTATCTCGAAAGTTAGGCCATGGAAAATTGTCTGAGTGTACGGATGTGATAGAGGAGACTCAGGGGAATCTGCTAGTATGGTTTACTAAGCCACACAAAGCAAGGCAAGAAATGGGCGGGACTTTGAAATATTCTCTGTATTGAGAATACAGGTCCCTCAAGTCCTGCCTGTATCTCCAAAGTTAGGACCTGGAAAATTGTCTGAGATTACGGATGTGATAAAGAAGACTCAGGGGTATCTGCCAGTATGGTTGACTAAGCCTTACAAAGCAAGGCAAGAATTTGGCGGGACTTTGAAATATTTTCAGTATTGAGATGACAGGTCCCTCAAGTCCTGCCTGTATCTCCAAATTTAGGACCTGGAAAATTGTCTGAGTCAATGGATATGATAGAGGAGACTCAGGGGAATCTGCCAGTATGGTTTACTAAGCCATACAAAGCAAGGCAAGAATTTGGCGGGAGTTTGAAATATTCTCTGTATTGAGAATTCACGTCCCTTAAGCCCTGCCCGTATCTCGAAAGTTAGGAACTGGAAAATTGTCTGAGTCAATGGATGTGATAGAATAGACTCAGGGGAATCTGCCAGTATGGTTGACTAAGCCATACAAAGCAAGGCAAAGATTTGGCGGGACTTTGAAATATTTCGAGGGTTGCCTACACAGGTCATTTAAATATTCCTCATATCTTGATATTTAAAACCTGGAAAATTGTCTAGCTGTGTGGATATTATAGAGCAGAGTCTGGAGAGCCTGCCAGTATGTTTAATTTACCCATACAAAGCAAGGCAAAGATTTGGCGGGACTTTGAAATATTTCGAGGGTTGCCTATACAGGTCATTCAAGAATTAATTATAGCTCAATATTTAGGATCTCGAAAATTGTCTAACTGTGTGAATATGATAGAACAGAGCCTGGAGAGGCTGCCAATATGCTTGCATTACCCATAAAAAGCAAGGCAAAGATATGGCGGGACCATTTTCCAGGTTCTAAATATCGAGATATGAGGAATATTTAAATGACCTGTGTAGGCAACCCTCGAAATATTTCAAAGTCCCGCCAAATCTTTGCCTTGCTTTGTATGGGAAAATTAAACATACTGGCAGGCTTTCCAGACTCTGCTTTATAATATCCACACAGCCAGGCAATTTTCCAGGTTTTAAATATCAAGATATGAGGAATATTTAAATGACCTGTGTAGGCAACCCTCGAAATATTTCAAAGTCCCGCCAAATCTTTGCCTTGCTTTGTATGGGTAAATTAAACATACTGGCAGGCTCTCCAGACTCTGCTCTATAATATCCACACCGCTAGACAATTTTCCAGATCCTAAATATCGAGATATAATTAATTTTTTAATAACCTGTGTAGGCAACCCTCGAAATATTTCAAAGTCCCGCCAAATCTTTGCCTTGCTTTGTATGGGTAAATTAAACATACTGGCAGGCTCTCCAGACTCTGCTCTATAATATCCACACAGCTAGACAAATTTCCAGACCCTACATATCGAGATATGAGGAATATTAAAATGACCTGTGTAGGCAACCCTCGAAATATTTCAAAGTCCCGCCAAATCTTTGCCTTGCTTTGTATGGGAAAATTAAACATACTGGCAGGCTTTCCAGACTCTGCTTTATAATATCCACACAGCCAGGCAATTTTCCAGGTTTTAAATATCAAGATATGAGGAATATTTAAATGACCTGTGTAGGCAACCCTCGAAATATTTCAAAGTCCCGCCAAATCTTTGCCTTGCTTTGTATGGGTAAATTAAACATACTGGCAGGCTCTCCAGACTCTGCTCTATAATATCCACACCGCTAGACAATTTTCCAGATCCTAAATATCGAGATATAATTAATTTTTTAATAACCTGTGTAGGCAACCCTCGAAATATTTCAAAGTCCCGCCAAATCTTTGCCTTGCTTTGTATGGGTAAATTAAACATACTGGCAGGCTCTCCAGACTCTGCTCTATAATATCCACACAGCTAGACAAATTTCCAGACCCTACATATCGAGATATGAGGAATATTAAAATGACCTGTGTAGGCAACCCTCGAAATATTTCAAAGTCCCGCCCATTTCTTGCCTTGCTTTGTGTGGCTTAGTAAACCATACTGGCAGATTCCCCTGAGTCTCCTCTATCACATCCGTACACTCAGACAATTTTCCATGGCCTAACTTTCGAGATACGGGCAGGACTTGAGGGACCTGTATTCTCAATACTGAAAATATTTCAAAGTCCCGCCAAATTCTTGCCTTGCTTTGTATGGCTTAGTCAAGCATACTGGCAGATTACCCTGAGTCTCCTCTATCACATCCATTGACTCAGACAATTTTCCAGGTCCTAACTTTCGAGATACGGGCAGGACTTGAGGGACCTGTATTCTCAATACTGAAAATATTTCAAAGTCCCGCCAAATTCTTGCCTTGCTTTGTATGGCTTAGTAAACCATACTAGCAGATACCCCTGAGACTCCTCTATCACATCCGTACACTCAGACAATTTTCCAGGTCCTAACTTTCGAGATACGGGCAGGACTTGAGGGACCTGTATTCTCAATACTGAAAATATTTCAAAGTCCCGCCAAATTCTTGCCTTGCTTTGTATGGCTTAGTAAACCATACTGGCAGATTCTTCTGAGTCTCCTCTATCACGTCCATTGACTCAGACAATTTTCCAGTTCCTAACTATCGAGATACGGGCAGAACTTATAGGACCTGTATTTTCAATACAGAGAATATTTCAAAGTCCCGCCCATTTCTTGCCTTGCTTTGTGTGGCTTAGTCAACCATACTGGCAGATACCCCTGAGTCTCCTCTATCACATCCGTACACTCAGACAATTTTCCAGGTCCTAACTTTCGAGATACGGGCAGGACTTGAGGGACCTGTATTCTCAATACAGAGAATATTTCAAAGTCCCGCCAAATTCTTGCCTTGCTTTGTATGGCTTAGTAAACCATACTAGCAGATACCCCTGAGTCTTCTTTATCACATCCGTACACTCAGACAATTTTCCAGGTCCTAACTATCGAGATACGTGCTGGACTTAAGCGACCTGTCATCTCAATACTGAAAATATTTCAAAGTCCCGCCAAATTCTTGCCTTGCTTTGTATGGCTTAGTAAACCATACTAGCAGATACCCCTGAGTCTCCTCTATCACATCCGTACACTCAGACAATTTTCCAGGTTCTAACTTTGGAGATACAGGCAGGACTTGAGGGACCTGTATTCTCAATACAGAGAATATTTCAAAGTCCCGCCAAATTCTTGCCTTGCTTTGTATGGCTTAGTCAAGCATACTGGCAGATTCCCCTGAGTCTCCTCTATCACATCCATTGACTCAGACAATTTTCCAGGTCCTAACTTTCGAGATACGGGCAGGACTTTATGGACCTGTATTTTCAATACAGAGAATATTTCAAAGTCCCGCCCATTTCTTGCCTTGCTTTGTGTGGCTTAGTCAACCATACTGGCAGATACCCCTGAGTCTCCTCTATCACATCCGTACACTCAGACAATTTTCCAGGTCCTAACTTTCGAGATACGGGCAGGACTTGAGGGACCTGTATTCTCAATACAGAGAATATTTCAAAGTCCCGCCAAATTCTTGCCTTGCTTTGTATGGCTTAGTAAACCATACTAGCAGATACCCCTGAGTCTCCTCTATCACATCCGTACACTCAGACAATTTTCCAGGTCCTAACTATCGAGATACGTGCTGGACTTAAGCGACCTGTCATCTCAATACTGAAAATATTTCAAAGTCCCGCCAAATTCTTGCCTTGCTTTGTATGGCTTAGTAAACCATATTGGCAGATTCTTCTGAGTCTCCTCTATCACGTCCATTGACTCAGACAATTTTCCAGTTCCTAACTATCGAGATACGGGCAGAACTTATAGGACCTGTATTTTCAATACAGAGAATATTTCAAAGTCCCGCCCATTTCTTGCCTTGCTTTGTGTGGCTTAGTCAACCATACTGGCAGATACCCCTGAGTCTCCTCTATCACATCCGTACACTCAGACAATTTTCCAGGTCCTAACTATCGAGATACGGGCAGGACTTGAGGGACCTGTATTCTCAATACAGAGAATATTTCAAAGTCCCGCCAAATTCTTGCCTTGCTTTGTATGGCTTAGTCAACCATACTGGCAGATTCCCCTGAGTCTCCTCTATCACATCCATGGACTCAGAGAATTTTCCAGGGCCTAACTATCGAGATACGGGCTGGACTTATAGGACCTGTATTCTCAATACAGAAAATATTTCAAAGTCGCGCCAAATTCTTGCCTTGCTTTGTATGGCTTAGTCAACCATACTGGCAGATTCCACTGAGTCTCCTCTATCACATCCATGGACTCAGACAATTTTCCAGGGCCTAACTATCGAGATACGGGCAGAACTTATAGGACCTGTATTCTCAATACAGAGAATATTTCAAAGTACAACCAAATATTTACCTTGCTTTGTGTGGCTTTGTCAACCATACTGGCAGATTCCCCTGAGTCTCCTCTATCACATCCATGGACTCAGAGAATTTTCCAGGGCCTAACTATCGAGATATCATCATTAGTTAAGGGGCCTGTATTCACTTGTTTGGCTTATCCAGTCAGACTGTTTTTTATTGGTGTTCATAATTTTATTTGGGACTTAGTTATTTGTGCTGTAGAGCTTGTCCCCTTCTGCTGGACTAGTATTTTTAAATTTGTGTGCTGAAGACCATGTCTCAATGTGCTGGACTGGTATTTTTAAATTTGTGTACTGAAGACCATGTCTCAATGTGCTGGACTGGTATTTTTAATTTTGGGTGCTGGAGACCCGTTCTCCGTGTGCTGTACTGGAATTTTTAAATTTGGGTGCTGGAGACACGTTCTCCGTGTGCTGAACTGGCATTTTTAATTTTGGGTGATGGAGACACGTTCTCCGTGTGCTGAACTGGTATTTTAAATTTTGGGTGCTGGAGACCCGTTCTCCGTGTGCTGAACTGGTATTTTTAAATTTGGGTGCTGGGGACCCGTTCTCCAAGTGCTGAACTGGTATTTTTAAATTTGGGTGCTGGGGACCCTTTTTCCGTGTGCTGAACTGGTATTTTAAATTTTGGGTGCTGGAGACCCGTTCTCCGTGTGCTGAACTGGTATTTTAAATTTTGGGTGCTGGAGACCCGTTCTCCGTGTGCTGGAACGATAGTATGGGTGTCTGGGGCGTTGGGGGTGATTTTGATGTTTAGGGGCTGGGGGCTGTCATTTAGTGGCTGGCATGGTGTACCCGGTTAGTGCGATAGAAGTGCGGAAACATGAGCCCCGTTGTGGTGGCATAATATTGTCAGAATTTCTACCAAAAAATGTTTGGAGTTTGGAAAACATGATAATATGATGTGATAGTAGCAGCATAGCATAGAATTTCATAAATTTGATAACTGCTTGCCTTTAAAATCCCATTTACCTCAAATGAATGTATGAAACCAGTTAGTTAGATGCTTCATGCAATATTCCCTCAAGTTGTGTACGATTAAAGTGTCGGGTGGAGGTAACATTCAAAAGCAAAAGTGGAATATACACACGATAGTCTTCACTTCACACGTCTCTCTCTGCTGACAAGTAAAAGAGCACAGATGTGTAGTGTCATCATCATCATCTGGCCAATGTGGGAGAAAACTGTCTTGTTGTCCATGTTGCCAAATACCCGATACAATTCTTGTCTTTCGTCCTCCTGAAATGCAAGGATCGATTAATTTCTGCCAATTCCGCTGTCAACAAATTTACTGGAAATCGTATCTATTTGTTGTTCGTGTCAATTAATTGGGAGTCGCAAGCTGTTGGACTAACATGTGATGATGCTAATTAGTCGGTGGAAATAATGTGGATTGTTGATCCTGGTGGTCACCTGTGATCCTCGGAGTAACTGAATGTGCCCGAAACCCCAGAATGTACTTTCTGCAGAAAAACTTGATTAATGTAGAACGGGCACAGTGTGTTGACCTAGTCAGTAGTTTAGAAGTTAAAGTGGTTACTTACAGCTAGTGAGTTAATTAGTGAATGGTAATTTTGAAAGAAAGGTTAGGTGTACGCGGTTGTGCGGATGATTGACATGATTCTGGTTTGGAACGATATTCTTCGAAGAGCCTGAAGTCTGAAGCCACAACAGAAAGCATAACAACAAGAAGAAGGTGAGTCACGCCTTTTCCAAGGAAAATTTTATTTAGAATTACGAAGATAATACACGAAACCAGTTTCAAATTTGCGCATCTGCTGTCATTTGGGCATAGAATTTTATTAATTTTTCATTGCGATTAATTTCTATTTCAGCTACGGAGTTTACATGCATTATTTGATGTCTTTGCTTCACGTGTGATTGTTCTGAGCCTCGCGATTGTTCATCATGTCGTCTACGGATCCTGAAGAGTTGGTGGAAAGCGTGTCATTGTACACGCCTCGAGCAGTGCTTTTGCATGGATATATTTGGCCTTTTACTTTCCTGTATGGAGGATGGGCAGTGATATGGAACACGTGGCTTGATCCAGAATCCTCTTTTGAGGCTGGAATGATTGGCCTTGCTGTTATACTTGTTTTACAAACTCTAGTCTACTTATTTTGCCATTGGTCTGTCTATGTGTGCGCCTATTTAACATGCTCTCAAGTAAGATTTAAGATTTTTTAGCTAGTAAAAATTCATTTGTTGATTACCGGTTGGGCTATAGCTAATCAAGATTTTTATGGATATTTTGCAGGAAATTGATCCGTTAAAAGCAAAATTGGCTCTAGTTATACCTACTCCAACGAACGGTTCTGCAGAATTGGTGAAACTTCATAAATCCAAGGTATGGAGTGTCCGTTTGTATAGAGTTTATAAGCTTATAAGTAAGCTAAACTTATTTTAATCTTTACTTTAATGAACAGGAGGATGACAAATCGATCGTGTGGATAGTTTTCCAAGAGATAAAATATCAATGGGATTTTGATTCGAAATCCTTCCAGTGTATACAGTTTCCAGTTCGTCACATGCTAAAAACATACTTGCATCACAAAGGTTACGCAGATGAAAATGAAATCACAAACAGCAACAGAAAGTTTGGAGGCAATCGGTATGATACTATTTGTTTGTCGTTTAAAAGGAAAATCGTTTATCGTTTTAATTTTTAATTAATAATATTCGCTCTATCTTCTGTTTCAGCACTAACATGCGAATTCCTACTTTTCAAGAACTCTTTACGGAGCGTGCTACAGCCCCATTTTTTGTCTTTCAGGTAAACATGAATCATGTTACATGATGACAAATTGTTCTCCATTTATGTAAAGTGATAGATAAAATCAAAATCATAAACTTTCTTGAACTAATTATTTCCCAGGTTTTCTGTGTACTACTTTGGTGTTTGGATGAATATTGGATGTATTCTGTTTTCACTCTCTTTATGCTTGTGGTATTTGAATGCACACTAGTTCAGCAACAGTTGAGAAATATGTCAGAAATCCGAAACATGGGAAATAAGCCTTATAGTATTCATGTGTATCGATCCCGGAAGTGGCGACCAGTAAATTCAGATGAACTTTTGCCTGGTGATATTGTATCTGTTGGTCGTTCTCAAGCTGATGAGCTCATTCCATGTGATATGCTCTTGCTCCGTGGCCCATGTATCGTGGATGAAAGTATGTTGACTGGAGAATCTGTACCACAAATGAAGGAGCCAATTGAATCAGAATATCCAGATGCATCTACCGGTGAAGATAGGCCATTAGATCTAGACACTGATGGAAAATTGAGAGTTTTGTTTGGTGGAACGCGCATTGTTCAGCACACTCCTCCGACAAAATCTAGTACAGCATTGCGCGCCCCTGATAACGGATGTGTTTGTTACGTGCTGAGAACAGGATTTTCTACGTCTCAAGGAAAACTTCTTCGAACAATCATGTATGGAGTGAAAAGGGTGACCGCCAATAACCTGGAAACGTTTGCTTTCATCCTGTTTCTTCTGATTTTTGCTATTGCAGCAGCTGCTTATGTGTGGGTTAAAGGTATAGACTTTACTTTTATAGGCTCAAAAGGATTTGACTGTAACCAGCAGTATTTAATAGTATATAACCGTTCTTTTTTTCAGGAACGGCGGATCCCGATCGTAACCGTTACAAACTATTCTTGGAATGTACTCTCATTTTGACGTCTGTGGTTCCCCCCGAACTACCGATAGAACTCAGTTTGGCTGTAAATTCGTCCGTTTTGTCATTAACCAAACTCGGAGTATTCTGCACGGAACCTTTTAGGATTCCTTTTGCTGGAAAAGTTGAAATCGCTTGCTTTGACAAAACTGGAACCCTGACTTCTGATAACCTTGTTATTGAAGGTGTCGCTTCGAAAGGAGGAAACTCCAAACCGGAACCCTTATCATCCCTGTCGAATGAAACAGTTCAAACACTAGCAACTTGTCATGCTTTGGTGACACTTGATGACGGTACTGTTGTAGGAGATCCTCTGGAAAAAGTTACACTCAAGTGGATTGATTGGGATCTAAACAAAGATGTTGTTGTTCCTAAAAAATCTGGAAATATTGGTTTGAAGGGAGTGAAAATTTTTCATCGATTCCACTTCAGCTCTGCACTCAAACGAATGTCTGTTGTAGCTGGCTACGCAGACGGTTTACAAACCGAGTATTTTGCTGCCGTGAAGGGAGCACCAGAAATAATGAAATCAATGGTATGGTGTGAAAATTTAAAGCAGTTTCACACATGCAAAGATTAGCGGAAGAAATTATTGTAATTTTATTTTATTCTGCTCCAGTTTGCTCAGCTACCACCCGATTATGATGAAATGTTCCTTTCATTTACACGAAGAGGTGCTCGAGTGTTGGCCTTGGGCAACAAAAGGCTCGGGAAACTCAGCAGTCAAGATATACGGCAGCTCAGCAGAGAAGAAATTGAGTCAGAGTTAACATTTCATGGCTTTATCATCGTGTCGTGTCCCCTCAAGTCAGACTCAAAGGCAGTCATCCATGAAATAATGAATTCCTCTCATAAAGTTGTAATGATTACTGGAGACAATCCACTCACTGCTTGTCATGTTGCAAAGCAGCTGAAAATGGCAGCAAAAGAAAATATTCTAATCTTTAATCCTGAATCTTTTAATTGGGAGTCGATTGATTCGACTGTGAAGCATCCCTTTGAAACTGCAGATGACAGACAGTTAGTTGCAGAGTACGATCTTTGTTTAACAGGTATAAAAACTGAGTTTGTCTTCTGTTGTTTGTATTGAATGTAATTGAATTAACTAATAAATTCGTAAATGAGAAATGGATGATTTTGGTTTCAGGTGACGGGTTGAGTCGAATAATGATGTACCAAGAAAAGGATCTTGTGAGCAGGCTTACGAGAATCTTACCTCATGTTGTTGTTTATGCGAGAATGGCTCCAAAGCAGAAAGAATGGGTTATTAATGCCATAAAATCTCGTGGCTATGTTACACTCATGTGTGGTGATGGAACAAACGATGTTGGTGCTTTGAAACATGCCCACGTTGGAGTAGCAATTCTTCCGCATTGCCCAGAATGGGTCGAGAAGAAACAAAAATTGCTTGCGGAAATGGCTGAAAAAAGACAAGGACGGGATAATAAGGATCAGAGTAACGGCAGTGGAGATGCAAGGAGCACCAGTTCCGCGGGAAGAGTTTCCCAAAGGCCTTCTGCATCAAGCAATCGACCAGCGGGTAGTCGACGATCCGGACCAGTTTCAGCTTCAGCACACCCCCGTACTGAAGGTGGAAGCGGGATGGAACGACAATTGGCTAAATTAATGAAAGAACTTGAAGAAGAGGAACGGGCACAAATTGTCAAATTGGGCGACGCCTCCATTGCTGCTCCATTTTCATCAAAGATGGCATCCATTGAATGCAGTAAGTTTGTGGGAATGGGAATAATAATTTCTATATGATATCCTACCAGTACATTACATAAATATATATTTTTTACATTCCAGTTTGTCATGTGATCAAGCAAGGCCGGTGCACTCTTGTGACTACCTTACAAATGTTCAAGATTTTAGCTTTAAACGCATTGGTTCTAGCATATAGCCAGTCAGTGCTTTACTTGGATGGAATAAAATTAAGTGACGCACAAGCTACGTTCCATGGATTATTGTTGGCTGCTTGTTTCTTTTTCATCTCTCACTCAAAGGTAGAGAAAATTTGATACATGGGTTGAGAAAAGTTATTTAATTTTGTTAGATCATGTCATGATAATTTTTATTTCCTAATTTAGCCACTCAAAAGTTTGTCAAAGAGACGACCATTACCAAATATTTTCAATGCCTATACCCTACTGACTGTTCTATTGCAATTCTTTGTACATTTTGGAGTGCTAGTGTATCTTGTACAAAGATCCTTGGAATTTGCACCTGAAGACCGGTAAATATAAACCTATCATTGTTTCTTTTATGTATTTTTTAAAATCATCACGTACAAAAATCTCACAAAGTATTTTTCATTGTCAGGCCGGAAAAGATAGATTTGGATAAAAAGTTCGAGCCAAATCTACTCAACAGTACAGTGTACATCATTTCGTTAGCCTTGCAAATCACAACATTTTTTGTGAACTATCGGGTAAGAATTTAATGAATATTTACTTACCTATCTTGTAGTAATCAAGCCTTAACACAATATAACGGAACTTGTATATCTTATTCTATCAAAAGGGCCATCCGTTCATGGAGAGCATTTCAGAAAATCGACCATTCTTCTATAGTATTGTTATGTCGTGCAGTGCTGTGGTGGCACTCATAACTCGTTTTCTTCCTGATCTCTGCGAGCAGTTTGAAGTGGTTCCCATTCCGTATGAGGTATTTCCTCGATTGCCTTTTTTCTGTTGAGTAGTTCATTGTACAAGTTACATAACTGAAAAAATTATTTAATTCCAGCTTCAAAAATTAATGTTGCTCTGCTTCTTGGGAGACTTAACTGTGGCATACGCTGTGGATCGAGTTTGCATGTGGCTGTTTGGTGAAGGTCGACTGCAAATCAAATGAGGCTATCGAAGCTTAAAAAATATGGATTCATTCGCTACTATTTGCATTCAGTTCTTAAATCAAAATATAATTGTCAACAATTGTGAATATTTCAAGGAGAATAGCACTGCAGAGGACATACATTTGGTGTACAGGTCCATCGTTGTTGCTCATTTTATGCCTTAGTGAGTTTTCAGAAATACTACAGCTGCAGTGTTACTAACTTCTAAATATCTTGTTTTGAGAAAACGGCGCATAATAATGTATGGTAGGGTATGAAATTCGGATTAAAAGTTACATTTAGACAACCATTTTTGTATTTATACTAATCTTAATCAACAATAAAAAGTAAACCCTGCTGTATTTATTCATAATTAATATGTCAAAATGCGTGTGTAGTCAGATATTATATCAATGACCCTAAATAGTTTTTTCAATCAAATTACAAACGTGGTAGTCCCTAAATATTTATATAATTCACGACAAGCTTTACATTAGCTGCATAATACCCATGTAGTTGTGATATCTCAAAAAACTATTCCGTTTAGGGTAAACTCTATGCGTGTTTATTACGAATGGACTGTTAGTTTAAGATCCCTAAAACTAAAAGCTAATATGCAGATTACCATTAAACTAAAATGTATATTTACTGGTTTTGGAAAACACGAAAGCAGGATTCGTTGTTATTTGTAAAGCAAGAAGAAATGTGATCTGTACATACTATGTGTTAAAAATCTATTAAGTCTGTGAACTATTTGTAAATATAAATACTACTTGTTTCTCATAAGGTTGTCATATTCAGTAGTGCTTAGATTTTGCTGTAGTCAACAAAATGCGAACATGATATAATTTGTAATTATTATAAATGACAAGGAATGAATGAATCGTTTCAAATAAAACAAATCGGTCAATGATCGAAGTTATATTATTCAAAAGCCCAAAGATTCAGAGACTTTAAAATTATTTTTATGAACTATGTTCGGCTTTTTCAATGCACGATATTTTCCAGCACTTCATGTAGTCAATGAAAGTAAAGTAAAAGGAAAGTTTGAGTAAAATGCTCTGTGAGGTATGTATGTACACAGGAGTATAAATAAGAATGTTGGTAAAGTATATTGGTTTTAATGATAGTAATTTTTATTTGCACTTAAAGATGCAGAAAATCAACGTGTCCGTTATAACAGCATTATTATCAAATATTATTATCGTAAGTAGTAGTCGTATTGTAGATAATATAAGTTTTAAGCATGACAAGAAGTACTTTTTGTTACTCCAAAAACCACATTTTTCATTTGCCGACAAAAAATCATAAGTATAGAATATTTGTATTTTGAGCTTCAGCTCTCGTACAAAACAAAACCTTCCCCTTACATCAGACGTTTCCGATTGTTATTTTGTTTATAAAACTAGAAACGTGTCTACGATGTGCCGTTAGAAGCAAAAATTTGAACTTGAATTTGTAACAATAGGTTGCAGGCTCACAAACTATTTTAGTCGTCACTCGCAGTACTCAAGTCATGCCAAACACATTTTTACCACAGACAAGGCTTTTTACTTTATAATTCATTAATTCATAATGTGTTTACAGAAAAACACTGATGCTCACTTACTAGGTGGTTCGATCAACATTTTAAAGCTATCAGAGATTGACTCAATATCATCCAACGCATCATTTAAACTACATGATCTGTCTACGCTTGTAGTTTTTCCTTTGCCAGATTTTTTATTATTACTACTAAGCAAGTTTTCACCCATTTGTAGAGTAAATTCAATGGACTTATGTACGGCAAAAGGCAGATTATCCTTAACTCTGTTCAACTCAACCCCTTTAGAAAAGCAAAATACCAATCGATTTACCTCTTCCGGGACGTCATAAAAACAAATGAATTCAAAGTGTTTATCTATCTTTCGTAAATAGTTAAGTCTTAATTCTTCGTTGCGACAAACTAAATTTAAAACCAAAACTGACTTTTTTGGATCCATCACGCTTTTCATTTTTTCTAATTCCGAATCTTCCAAGAACTCTGGAGGCGGACAACTTAGCCCTTCCCGTTGGGATTTGTTATCCACGTCGATGAGGATTATATTGTACTTCTTTTCTATTGAAGTAAGGAATTTTTATTTTAAAACATACATTTATTTCTTACTGTTAAAAATAGACTTTAAGCTAGCAGCTTGTATTCTTACCGGTGCTCTGGATAAACTTCAGTCCGTCATCTACAACCACTTGAAGTCTATCGTCATTCATAGGTAGACCAAACAAGTCGTTGGCTACCTTTACAATGTCCGGGTCAATCTCCACTGCAGTTAATTTGAGCTGTAAGAAGTAAAAGTCAATGAATTAGTTGGCCAAATTTACGGACTGTAATATATTATGATGGTGATCGATGATTAAACCCACCATGGACATGAAGTTTATTAGGAATGAAGCAAGAAGTCCACCTCCGAGTCCTATTAACAAACCGCTTATGCTTTCTGACTTATCTTCGGAAGAATTGAAAAAATGTTTGAGCATCCCAAAGCCAATCAACATCACACTATGGTGCTGACATGAAAGAGTGTTTGTGAGTGGTACTTTGTACGATTTATGCCTTTTCGTTGCTGCAAATGGTAAATTACTGAGGATTAGAGAGGTCACCAAATGACATGTTCAAGATAATGTAGCCAAGGATTTTCATGTTTCTTACCATGCTTTAACTCAACCTCAGATTGAATTACGTTTGGACTATTGAGAAAAATCAGTCTTCTTAATAGTTTCCCGTCGCAAGTTACGTCTTCGACAACAAAGTCTCCAGAAAATTCTGAGTGACCTTCCAAAATAATGGAGCGACTTCCAACGTCATTTCCAGCAGTCATTACAGGAGCCTGTATACATTCAAAACAAGTAAGTGGAAGATTATCAGAATCATAGGTTGTCAATATTAAACTGGCAGACTCTATTTGTTACAACTGATGGAGGATAATAACACGCTTGCTACATTAGCCGGACTTTTAAAGCAACCAACAACGGTTACTACTTCCGATACGAAGGGCGCAACATCGAAATGTGATGCAGAATTAAACCAAAGATGTACAGTATTTGACATAAGTGAAGGTGACAGGTATCGAATTTTAAAACTGATAGAAGAGCTACTAGATGCACAAGATGATGCTGACAAATTAAAACAAAAATTGCATGAAGAAAGGAGTGTCTTCAGAGAAAAAAGAAGCGCGCTCATGAAAAAGTTGGACCAGCTATCTGAAAAGCACGAAAAAACTCTGGTCGATATGCAGACTCTAAAAGAAAGGTATGCAAGCAATTTGAAATCGTTGGAAGAAAAAATTTCTACAGTGTCTGATAGCCTGGAAGTGTCAGCAATGGAAATACGAGAACTCCGGTACGCAAGTGACTATAAACATCAAAATTAAAATGTACTGCATGATGACCAATATTATTCTCCTCATGCGTACTTGTATTTTTGTGCACTTCGTTACAATAAAAAATGCTGTTGTTTTCCTAGAAAGGCTAATGAAGATTTACTACAGGAAAACGCAACGTTAAAAAAGTTGAATAAAGAAAACGCAGTTGTAATCGCATCCTGTCAAGAAGAAAACTCCAGAATGCGTTTACAATTAGATGTTCAGAAAGAAAAGGAGAAATGCTATAAAAAGCAGCTGAAGAGAGTGGTGTCTGAGTTTAAATCAGGTGCAGGAGACAACTACAGATTTGGAAGTTCATCAACCTCAAATACGGAGCAAGTGGTGCCTCACACTTATTCTATATCAAATCAGACAAAAGACATCGTAGACAAACGTTCCGGAGCAGGGGATTTTATCACTGACAAAGCTTCGAGCACCAGCACATCAAGTCTCGAAACTATTAAAGCGCCAACAAAAGTTACTTTTGACAGTAGCAATCACCCACCGTTACTCCCAGGCAATAGCGAAACTAAGGCAGTGGTTGACGTAGTATCATTGACTGGCACACCAAAGTATTCTCTTGATCGTGATTATGCAAACGATTTCGAGGACACAATACTTTTGGAAAGTCTATTCTTTCGATTTTGAAAAGTTAGATTTGTAAATAAATTCGATAAGTTTCGTTAAATGTTCGTACTTTTGCTACTTAATTTGTTTTTTGTGAAAACCAGTGATACTTTGATACAACAACACCCGTAAAACAGTGCTTACCTTGATTTTTCTCTCTGCAACAGCAGCCGGTGCGAGTGCAGCTAAAGGTTCGTTTATTTCCTTTTGCACTTCTTCTAAACTCTGATATTGCTGTCTCCTCATTAAATGGACCACAATAAGACGACTGTAGCCTACCTGCTGAGCCAACTGTTTTCTTCCTTCAATGCTTCCAAAAAGCCACTCAGATTCCCTATTCATAAAAAACAAAAATTTTGGGTATAAAGACTTTGACCCTAATGTTAATAGTGCTACAGAAACTATCATTTCATACCGGCCTTGAGGAACTATAAAAATTCCAAATCCTTTCTGAATTGGGTTTTTAAGCAAATTTGCACTGTCTATGATAAACAATGCATAACGATCTTCTCCTGTCGAACTGGACGCCAGTTTCATAGAAAGTTCTTTATCACCAAACGCTCGCAATTTCTTTAATCCTCTTCTCACGACTGCAAAATTTTGTTGCTCTTTAATATGTTCCAGGAGGTCGTCTAGAGAATTGAATCGGGTGAACTTGTTATTTGCCAAATTACTAGCTTCCAATATCTGAAAACATCCAATTAAGACACTTTAGTATACACACTACACAAGACAAGATATACAAGAATAGTTATGTTCGCGCTGCACAACATGGTACTTACAGGAGCAAACCCTGCAGGAAGACTCATTTTTGTAAAAACTATCATGAAAACCGGAAAAACTAATGTGCTGTCAGAATTCTTTTCTTCTGTTTTGTTTTCGGCATCCACACATCTATGTACCCTAACCATCCATCCCAATGAATGAAAATATGATAGCAGCCGCGAAGCGACATGGGGTTGCAATAAAGAAATACAAATAAATCTTCCTTTCAAACTAATCACTCTACTAATTTCCTTCAGCATTATTGCACTAGTGGTATTTTCAGTGTCGCTATCCAATGGTTTCAAATTTGTAGTAGTAGTAGTAGCTGGACACAGTGCATCAAACGTGCCTTTGTCAAAAATCACTGAAAACGATGAATCCTGTTAAAAAATACGATACAATGCAAATCCCATAAATATACAACGCATGCGATTAACTTTATTAGGAAACACTCAAGAAACTTTAGCAATACCAACCTCAAAGTCCAGTTTTGTAACGTCTGCTATTCTAAATTCAACCCCGGGATGATTCTTCGACATCTGGTTAATTACCACTGGACTTATGTCAATGTTAATTTGATTTCTGTGAGACAAGCGGAAATGCTACAATGCATACTTCAGTATATTACAACATAAAATTTGCAAATTTTTTCCCTTACGTAATTCCCATTTTAAATAATTCAGGCCCAATGGATGAGTTACCGCATCCTACAATTAGAAGTTTGTCCTTCACCGTAATGTACTTGTGCAAAAGTACAGCCAGTTCCAGATATTCGCCATACCTATAATTGAATATAATAAACAATTGACTTTTGTTGTTAAATCTTCTGCCATTGAAAGAAGCATCCTACTTACCATTCAAACGGGACTTCCTTCCTTTTCTTGAAGAATTCATTCCAGTACTCTTCCTTGGTGAATTCCTCACTACTTTTGGGCAATAAATCCATCACTAAACTTAATATGTACTAACAGCTATTACTATTTGATGTGGTGCAAGTGGTCTTCGTGTCTGCGAGTCCGTGTGTCAATATCGGTGTCAAACAGTAGGACGACTATGGAATATTAATCACCGTCTTCTGACACCTGTGGAAGATAAAGAAACATCCTCTGAACTTGGTTTAATTGCTTTAATTGAAGTTGTTGTAGATCGATAAAGCACAAAACAGGGACAATTCTTTAGTCATAAATGCAATCATATGCTTTGAGTGAACCCAAAACAAACACTCTCGTGAAGCACACACGTGAGCTGTGCTCTGAGAAGTGGCGTGCCGCCTGAAGCCCGAATTCATTCTGTTTGCCCCAGTGAGACACATCAACTAGCTTCCCATTGTCTCACAGACAGAAGCTATAGCTAACAGTTAATGATGGACATCCAACCCAAAGTCAAGAAGGAAATGAAGATGAAATTATTATAGCTTTTGTAGCTTTGAAAGTCTGAGTACTCTTCTTTTTACGAAGTTGGCTGAATTCTAATAATATGCAGCGATTGCAAAACTTGTTGACCTTTTTCTGACAGACCTTAGACGTAAGAGTTAAGTACGCATGTAATTTTCATGCTATTATGTTTTCATATGAATTGTTTTCTGTCCTGTAGTAATATCGGCAAATTTTAAAAGCTTTGTATTATTTCCAAATCTTTCAAAATCGCTCAACTGTATCCTGTAATTTACTAAGGATAAGAAACGTCGCACTAAGCCTGCCGATCTGTCATCTTTTTTGGATTTTCTCCAGCTAATGTATGACATAAGCAAAGAGGGTCGTATGTCGATATCTGCAGAAAACATCGTAAATTGGAATGCAAGAGATTTTACAAATAAATGACTACAGATTATTGGTGTGGCGTGGGTTGTTTTGTGTAGAGATTACACATGACATTTCCGGTTCAGAGTGAAAGGTCTTTATGGCATCTTTCTTGCATTTGGAAAGAAGTCTCTCTTGTGCTGTAAGAACTCTAATCTACTTGGTTTACATAGACAAGTTTCACGTTTATTCGCACTACATGGTACATGCATTATGGATACGTAATGTGTAAATTAACTTAAGTCTGAGGGTTTATTAGTTTATTCTCTCGCTCAAGTCAGTTCTAAGTTTTGCTGGTGGAGCAGCTGCAGCTGCTGGGTGGAAAGCCAACGAACTTTCACTTTATGCTGTCTGCTTTCTCCATTTCTCATCAAACTATACGTTGATTGATGTTCGTAAATGTTAAAATTGTCAAGCAATTCCAAACTATCAACCGGGGTACAATATTATGCGGATGACATGATAAATGAGATTACTGTTTAGATACCTACATATTATGTACAAAAGTTATCTACTCGACTTTACGACGTGAGTTTGTACATAATAGTTTCTCCAATCATAACTAACGTGAATAAGTTTTCTTTAATATTGTGACATATCATTCTCAACTTTGTTTTTAGAAACCTATATTTACTAAATTATGCATAATGTTTCTAAAATTTCATAAACATAATATTTCAATTTAGAAATAAAAATATTTGTTTTATAATATAATGATATTTTATTAGGAATTGCACAACCTTTTTACTGTTTAGGGCGACTCGATACTTGGCTTCCCACTGCCTCATTTGGTCATGAAATCATAATGCATCAGCATTTTTCATCCTACAATTAATTTTGCCCATGAAGTCATAAGTCAAATAGTTATATCATCTATTAGTTTCTTCTTTCTCAAGTAACATTTCTTTTTTCATATTTATCCTAAACCCCTTTTTAGTTCTTATTCGTCATCTAATTATCTTTTACCAACTGTTGTGTTTTGCGCTAACTTGCAAAGGCCGACGACTGTTTTACAACCGTCAGCAGAGCAGAACCGCATGCCTCTTAGCAGCAAGCCAAAAATTCTGCCATATAGAACACAGATGCTACTTATAATTTATGTGTGTATATACACGGTCTAGCCGGTCGGTCTCTCAAAGAAATACACATAGATTACTTCTAGAAATAACAAATTTTTATATAAAAATAATAACATCGTAAACATGTTAACCAAACTAAAATATTCTGTGATATAAAACTGTACGAAGCGAGCATTCCTCACCTCACAATATGAAAATTATATCAATGCATTGCATGGTTTCTTATTCGTATTATCTTTATCGTAGACGTCGGACAGATAATAGACTATGATGTGATGTTATGCTGAATACTGAAAACGGACAGGGAAGCAAGAAAAGAAAGAGAGAGGGCGAGGGCAATGAACAGCAGACGCACACCACAACGACAGTGTTTCCTTCTCGACTAAGAAAGGACGTGTGCTGAAGTTTACAGGTTCTTACTTCAATGCGGATTGCGGAACGGGTTCTACTTTTTGACTCCATATTACAACGAGTATGTCTAGCGTAATTTTGCTCTTTCAAAAAAGGCTTTTTCTCTGCCCTCATAAAATCCCTTGTTCTGTGCGTGGTTTTACGCAAAGTCAATTCTGTTGCAATTGCAGCAACGACTATTTTTTACTCTGATAAGTATTACATGCATATAACATACCTGTGTAACAGCCACAGCCAGCCACTCCATATAAAATTGACGTGTCTGTTGACTGACTAATGATGATTACTTACTAATAGTCCATATAACCAATAGTTTTTTTCAAAATCTAACTAGCCAGTCAGACATGGATAATGGCTATTTCTTTTTACCATTTACGGTTATGCAGTTTTTATCATTGTTAGTCCGACGGAATATGTGTAAGGCATAAGGCATGCTGTTTACATGTCTACATCTAGCAATATATCATGAAGTCTAACACTCTGCACCTAGCTACTTTGTTCCTACGTGTCTAATTGTTCATTTATTATATGCAGAAGTGGAAAGGCAAGATGTAAAGATGCATTTACCTTTATACCTATATTGTTAGCTATAATCTTATTTAGCCCTAAGGAGATTCACTTGGTTTTGTCTGAGTTGAGTGAAGTCTGCGTCTGGTTCAAGTCTAGGCATGAGAGGATGAGTTTGCTTTGCTGAACAAGAATCGTATCATACCTTCTGTGGAAACTCGTATCATGGAAAAATTTCATGATCACGAAGGGTACATTCAGATTAGGTTTCAGATAGTGGGGGTTTTGGAGACAAGAGACTCACTCACTCATTTAGTGCATGCATTGCATAATATACAAACATTACCGTGCCTAATACTTTCAAGTACTCATAATACTTTCGAGTACTACGGTATCGGTATGCAATATAGTCTTACTACTACATATTTCCATTTTCACTGCAGTGATACGTTGATAGTGTTTCGAAGACAAAAGAGCTGGACTCAAGTTTTTGATGATCGATAGAGCAGGACATAAATAATATGCTTAACATGTTATAATATAATTTCATGATAGTGAAAAACTAAATTGCGAGGTACTTTGTTTTTATCATTAAAGAATGAGGTTAATTGCAATTCTCTTGGTGCTTCTTTCGATATGGGACCAGTGGTCGTAAGGAAGCTAAAACCGCATTTCTTTCTAAAGAATAAAGAAAAGAAGGGTTGCTTTACAGATTACAGACAGAAGGGAAAGCTTCTATACCATGTCAGCTGCAAAGTGAGAAGCTGGCCAGCCCTTCTCCCCATTATGTCTACAGGGATTGTCTGGTATGTACTTTCCTAACTCGAAACAGTCTGGTTTTCAGTGCAGTAGACAGAGTACTTTTCGACTCCGTACTGTGGAAGCTGTGAAGGGTACGATAATAATCCTCGTCGAGGAACAAGAAGTTGTGAATATCATGATTACAAGTAATTTTTAAACAAAATAGATTAAGCATAAGAAAAGTACGCTGATTAGGAATTTGGGAGAAGGAGAAAGACTTGACTTTTTACGCCACTAGCAATAGATATGATCAGTTTATACGTAAGCATATAATCTCTACCGCCGCTAATCTTGAGATTGAGAAAGAATCTGCTGTTGCTACCTGCATTGTAAACGGCTTGGTGTCTATTTAATGTTCTTGAATGTGACAATTTCGAAACATTTTCTTTACAATAGGCTGATTGGAATAAATAAATTCTTTGGGGCTGAATAATACGTATTGAAGTTTTATAGATTTATTATTATATTTGACATATAAGCTTTCTTGGACTGCAGTCTTCCCCAGCCGGTAGCCGAAAAGACATTGGCGAAGCCATATAGAACAAAACAACGCAATAGATATATTTTTGCGAGGAACAGTCTCTGGAATAAATGTTGGAATGCAGAACTGGAAGTTCTTTCTTCTCATGTCTAATGCATGCAATTACTTCAATTTCAATTGTTTCAAGCAAATCTGATTTCTGATATTGGGCACACAGCCAGAAGGAGCAAAGTTTTCCCTTCCCCTTACATAAAAACGTCTTTGAGTGTCTAGCAAACAACAACTCCATATCACTCAAATAAAGCAAGGTTGGAGAAAATAAGGTTTTCTGTATCTGCAAACTATGTCTCTAACAAGCAAGGTAGAATCCCATTAGTACAAATTAGCTCATGGACAGCATGACGGGAATGATATCCCAATTATCGTGATAACGCTGTTTTTATGCGTAGGATGCTTTATTCTTCTCAACGGAAGTCATTAAACTGCTACGGTTAAAGAAGTATGCTTCCAAAAATAATGGGATTCTTGTGTTTCTTTCCCCTAAAACTGATTAATGCCTTTTCCATTTTCTCTTTACTTGTTCCGCTTATTTTTGTACATTTTACCCCAAATGATCAGCAGCGGAATGACTGACGGAGATTCTCGGATCATGTGAATTCTGGTATAACTCTTTATTGAAACTAAATGCTTTAGTGCGAATTCTGATAGTTCGTGGGGCGATGAAAGATATAAGAGTCATTTTCAATCCAACCGTCAACAAACATTTTCCTGAGTTTAATTCATTCACAAGTACAACTGAGAGAATTTTTTCTTGAATATGAGAATGTAGCATTGACATGGTTCACACGGACCCGAGGAACAGTCTCATTATTATTACTCAGGTACGAAAGGCAATACCCTCAACAGTAGCGAAAAATAATGATCTTGCATGTTTTTTCATTATCTCACCATATCTTTACTTACATAGACTGCTCTGTATCTTACTTTGAATTTATCATTTGCTCGTTTGAAACAACCTGTCTGGAAAATACAGTCTACGCTACAACGGAAGTAAGTCTTTTCACCTTTCCTTTCAAATAATACTTAACTCGCCCGTCGCGTCGGTGTGAACAAACTGGTCGAATGAATGAGAATGCAAAAAATGTGAACACCATACGAGTAGGATAGAAGGAAGTCTGGAAGTTAGTGGCACATTCTTCATAATACGCAACAAAAGTTTAAAAGCGTATGTGAACTGCAAAATTACTTATATTGCAAAATCTTTGAACGAAATGTTGATTGACTTGACCATGCTTACACATTTGGTTTACATGACTTTGATTAGAAATATGAAATTTTAAAATTATGTTATTTATGAATCATAAGTTATGATGTTTAATAATATCATGTTTTGTTAACTCCTTATACCAATATACCAAAATATGCCTACTTACATGGGTAATACGTTTGAAAAATTGGAATTGCCCCTTCTATAATATTCGAAATTAAGTTTATAAAGTTTATTTAAACATACCTTCTTTGTTGTCAACATCGAAGAAATCAGAAATATGATTTTCAGAGCTTTCCTACAGAAGTATGATTTGATTAATTCCTTTATGTGTGCACATTAAGTTGACTGTTTATTCTTGTACCCTACAAAATAAACGCTAACTTAGACCAAGACACTTGTCCCACTTTCACCTCACTGTCATATGAAAGATTTGCACTGTGACTTAAGGAGTCCGAATTCACGTTGCTAAAAAATGATGTAATTGATGTCACTGGACCAGCTTTGTTATTCAGAATAATATGAAAATTCTAATGTGGCAGTTATTTCTATACACATAATAAATGTTGAATATGATGAGTCGAATATATTCAAGCTACCAAATGTGTACAAGGATGTGAGTGCCAACTGTATAGTATCAAGTGTTAAAGATGAAAAAAAGACAGCGGAATTTTAGGGATTTTGAGATGCCGGCGCAGGTTAATAAGTAATCAATTTGGATATTTGGGGTGTTACGTCAGGTAACAACAAAAGAGTACAAATAAATGAGAAACAGCTCAAGAGAAAATGAATCCAATTAGGTATAAACCAAGTGTTGTGCTTGTTGAAAACGGAAATTTGTCAAGCACTAAATAATTTTGTTGCTATTCTTGTCAGCGAAATCTCGTAGCAGATTTTCGAGCCTTTTTGTCTTCTTCTCCATCGCCTTCGTCATCGTCACCATGCTGCTGTGAGGAAGGCATGCTAGCAATAATGAGCTCTTCCTTTCTTGCCGGTTACGCTCCGCACTCCTCTCACTACACGCGAGTCCAAGACAGACAGACAAAGACTGAAAAATTTCAGACTTTATTGCAGACATATTTTCTCCTTTCCAAAGACTGCATGCATTTCTATTCAAAGAGTACATGTCTGTGCAAGTGTGGTACATAAGTTTATACGTATGCTTGCCAGTTTGACTGGTATATCAACAGAAAGTTAAACTAGCAGCTAGCCATAATAGCCACCAGACAGCCTCATAGGCACAACGCGTAACAATGTAGCACTCGAATGTATTTTTTACCACTACACACAAAGTCGCTTTACTACCCACGAACTGCTCACATCCATTACCAACCACCACACATAGTATGCAATAATAATGTAGCTCGAAACGAACGAAAAAGAACAAACCCTCATGTTACAACAAAGTGAAATCTATATTAGTTGTAAATATGTATATACCGTACAGTATATTTTGTGTAGGCTTGCATGTGATTTTAATGTAATGTACATGTAATAAAAAAATCTACTTTTCCATCAGGTCATATCAGCCAGACTTGCTGCGGCAACAGCATGGCATTTCTTTTTTTCAGTCTCACTCATTACTCTTTCGTGTGCTGCACTGCTTTCATCTTTTTCAGCGTGTATCTTATCCTTTAGCTTGCATTTTTATTGGCTTTTTCTAAATTCTTTCATGCTGTTTCATTACATGCTGATGTTGGTCGCTGCGTTGGTTGAAAGAGAAACGTCAGAATGAAGTGAGCTGAATGGATCTGGGGACTTTTTATTCCATTCCATAACAGCAGCAACGTAAACTTAACTCTGTGCATGAACAGAACCATGTCACCACAGACCAGACACAATTTCAAAAAAGTAGTTGTCTAAGGGGATATAAAAGTAATCACTATTTACTATAATATGATATATACTACAAATAACATAGTTTCAAGTTTTAGTAAGCACACCTTTGGATTTCTAGATGACAAAAATCTGACATTTTGAATTGTACAATGTACAATTTATAACTAAACCATGTCTAACATCTTATGTAATAAACAGCTTTCTCTAAACATATAAATGATGATGACTCGCCGGTTATGTCATGACCTGACATGATGTACACAGTTAGCAAAAGAAAAAGAGTAAAGTTTAAGGTAACAGATAGGTAAACTAGGAGATCGCATCACATATATGCGGCTCAACAACGATGTGCCATCCGCAAACTTACAGATAAAATGTCCTTATCCTTTAAAACATTACATCATCATTGTTCAGTTTGTAATATCGAGCTTGTGCAAATAGATTACGTTTACATACACACATATTTGTAGTGTTTGACTATTTCCCTATACGGTTGTGGTACTTTTACTCTCTTCTTTTCTGGTTGCATTTTTCTATAATACGCTGTTTGGAATGTTTGCAACATTGTTCGTTGTTATTTTAGTTAGCATTTTCCAAGAATCAATGAGAAAATAATCTTTTGTACCTTTTTTGCTCAGTGTGGTTAGCATTGCCAATCATATCCATGATGAGGTAGGTGAATCCGCAAGCTAAAGTCGGTTGTCGGTTGGTAGTTGGTTGTCATCATATATGCGTCTTATTCGAGAAATGACTAAGAACCGCTTTTTCATTTGATTGTAGGGAAAACCCCAAAAGTTGGGTATTTGATTTTTAGACGTATACATGTTATTATGAAAGCAGCAAAAAATCTTTTATCAGCATCACTCTTCATTATAATCATGTTCAATGTTGCTTCGTAATCCTAAGTACCTAGATATCTCCATATTTTTTCGTTTTTGTTTGTTGTCTTCAACACAGTAGTTTTTGATTGCCAGTTTTTGTCCATCTGTCGCAACCTAAAAGCGACTAAAATCCTTTGTTTAGTTTAGATGTACTTTCGATTCTTTGAACCACTCCAACGAACTGCATACCTTCTTTATTTCTATGCAATCGATTATATTTAACATTAGCTTTCTAAACAAATAAAATGACCAAAATGCAAAATGTTACTTATATAGGACCGACAAACATTTATGCACATAGGTATTATTTAAAAATACTTATATCTTATGTATACATTTAGTATACATGATCTTTGAAGATGAGTTTCGCACTGTATGAAAATTATCCATGCATATTAGCCTCAAACAATATATAGCATCATGTCACATTTTTATATTTAGCCGTATTCAAATTTTTGCATGGCCAATTATTAGTGATTAAACGATTTTGTTGATGTTGATATACATATGTAATTAGTTAAACCATATTTTGAGTTCGTTGTATACAATACAATTAATTTTGTCGGATAGGGACAACCTGAATCTAACCATTTAATCTAATCTAAGCTAGATTTCTTTTCCAATACCAATGCGGCTTAAACAGATACGTTATAATTTATGCTTAGTGAGTAAGGGTATATGTTATGTTGTAGCTAAAGACTAACGGATGTAGATATCTTTCCTGCAGAAGTTGGCGAATGACCTTATCTTATAGGACTGCAGCAATGTTTGATGCTAGACTGTTGTGGCAAATTAACTTATGTGGCACGAGTATATTTTTACAACTTTTCGACTACTCTTTTGTTTCTCTGCTTTTCTGCAAAAAGATTACTCGTGCATGCGAATAGCTTTGCCGGAGACTTACTACATGGTCAGGTGAAGGTGAACACTGTAGTGCTTGAATACGTCAGCATGTGACGCTATATGTTGTATTTTGAAAGCTAAAGGTTCTTTCCAAGACACAAAATGGTCACTGGGCTGCATTTAAGCCGTCGTAAGATGATAATTCAATATAATATATTTTGATTAGCAATAATTTGTAATTACGTCATGTCTTGGTATCAATGATTGAGTATTTGACCACCATAACTTTACCTTTAAAAATATTTTATGAAAAAGTTTCCAAAAGTTCTTTTTCATTGAAATTATTTCATCTCAGAGTCTGAGTCCGTACAATTCAATCTAAAGTCACATAAAACCAGTAGCTTCTTAATAGAGATTTCGCTTCTATTCATTAGATTATATATTGACACTTTATTTGACACTGCACTAAATAATTCCATCAAGAATTTAGTAAAAGAACACGAAAAAACATAAATTTAAAATAATAAATTACATACGAGGAGGCAGCAGCGTAAAAGGTTAAAGATTAAATATCTTTATTATAACCTTCTCTAAGTTTATATATGAAAAAAATTGCTTCTGAAATCTCAATATCGTGCAAAAGTTGTTTTTCTTGGTTGCTGCTGTCGGGATTATAGGGAGAATTGAAAAGCAAATGAAATGAATCATTTGGCTAGTGTTAGTGTGATTACATTTTGATATCGATATTATTTTAAAGCTATTTAGCATAAGAAAAAATCATAAGAAGGTTGTTTGCGAAATTACTGCAAACCAACGCTACATACATTTTCAACTAGATGGCGACTTTAGTCCTACCAGCAAATATGAAAGTGAGACTAAAGCATCCACATCCATGCAAATAAAATACTGCAATGGCAAAAGTGCAATACTACGAAACGTGCGAAAAAACTGATCTACTGAGATTAATGAAGCAGCTGAACTGTGCCAGACGTTCTAAAGTTTGCAATGAATGCTATGCATTTTTAACTCAACAACAAAGTTTGTTTAACAAACAAACTCAAAATCATGAAAATGATCAGTTGAAACAAGTCAATTGAATATATGTATTATTTATATGAAATGGTTTTATGATATTAGGTATTATTTTTTTAGAGAAGAAAAGTCGAAACACTAGAAACTGTTCACCCTTTGTTCAATAATATCAATGTTTTATACACCTGTCAACCTTTGTTATAATGATATTCCGCAAGACTTGGTGTGGAATTCTCATTAAATTTAGCTACTTCAAATTAAAATAGCGTACTGACGGACAGACAAATGAAAATGAACAAATCTGCAAATTTTTGCTAGTTGCTAGTAGATGAGCTGAAATGTTTAGGGAGATGCTTAATAAAAGGCTTGCTATGTGTCTTCCATTGCACCATCAAAGATCACGTAGTACTCACTCTCATTTTTGAGATGAAGGACCTTATTTCGTCATTAGTCATTACTCATTACTAAAAATGAGTGATAGTCAATAGTGCTGATAACAGCATGAGTCAGTAAGTCAAGGCGTATATATTTGGTATTGTTGTTTGGTATTAGTGTCATTTCCGATACTCCGATGTTTAGGAGGAAATACCAATAATATGCAGGTTCTGGATCTCTAGTAAGAATCTCAAATGCAAACAAACATGGGTATGACGGGGTTCAGTAGTTGCAAGTTAAAAATATAGGTAAGTTCTGTGGTTCAGTACAAAATGTCACCGTCATTGGTTTTAATAACAAATGAATCATCACATTGTTATGAAACAAATTGTAAAGGATCACTAGTTGCGTATTGTTTTTGATTTCCAAAGGCTCATATATCAAAGCAAAACATTCGGCTTAAATTGATGGTCAACTAAATAAATTAGTTTCTCTTTCTTTTATCAGAAAATGTAAAATGTAATTCCTCTACTCGTGTGCTACTTGTGAAAAAATATCATTTATTACGAGTGCCAATAATAGTAAGAACATTAATTCATATTTCATATCATAGTTCGTTTTTAGTTTTCATATAAATATTTGGCTGTAATGCATCGAGCCATACAAACACATTTTTGCAAAGCACTTCTTTCATGCCAGTATCGCACCAAACGCCCTCACCCACCCATGAAGTGATGTGTCATTATTTCAACAGTTATCTTGCATTCATCCTCCATTTCTATAATCATAATATTATAATACTTTTGCTTATGTGCATGTACACGAGATGATTAGGTGGCAGACAGCAGACAATCATTATTATAACGGTTGAAGTACGCTTATTTAGCACAATACGTAGCAAAAGTGTTCCTCATAAACGCAAACAAACAAAATCTAAACAACAGCAGCAGCGTCAACAAAGAAGCTTTTTTATGCCAGGCAGGATGCAATAGTGCAGTGCTCTTGCCTTGGTCTACTCCTTCCTTGCAAACTCTAAAACTCTCTCGTTCCTACTAGGTCTTACAGTACAAGGGAATTTCATCATCACAACATTCATTCACCTCACCTTCACCTTACATGCTTTGTGTTTCTGCAAATTTGTATCAAAATCTTCAACAAGTATGGCGGTCTGTGTGAATCATTGTGCAGAGTATGCATACGCACTCATTGCTAACTTGCGAATTTAACATAACCCCATCCTCTACAACCAAAATAAAACAGTAGTATGATATTAGAGTCCTTTAAATGTTCAACTACTTTTTATTAAACCATTTGGTAAGACTATTCCCAACACACTTGGCATGTTCAACTTCATACTATATTGTTCACGTTGTATTAAACCTATTGCATTGTTTGCTAACTTTATTTTTATTTCATAAATTTTATTCATAATATAGGTAATATACACTATAATTGAGTATGTCTGAGTAGAAGTACTCCAACAAAGCGATTTTTAACGTGTGGGGAGAGGGGACACCAGAGAGTGGAGTACTAAGTAGTGTGGGCATAAAGCGGTTTAGCTTGCAAATTTTGCTTCTCGTAAGATCACGATGATTCATCTTTCTTCGTGATCTCACCATATCATTGCTACATTTTTATAGCAACGCTGCGCGAGCGTAGAAGTATACTAATTAAACGTGTAACAATGGTCGACTACTATGTGTCCTATGCTAATATTGAATATTATGATACAATATACTAAAATGTTTAGTAGGTGGTAGGTCGTTGTTGTTTCTGTAAGCGCAGCGCAGCAGCGTGAGCATTTCGTGATCAGTGATCAACGATCTTGATCAGGCAGTCATGTCATGAGTTATTTGAGTAAGTTTACTAGAATATAAGAATAAAATAGTAATAGTGCCATACTACAAGCAGCAGCGCAGGATAGTATGATGACACATTCTTTTTCTTTGACGATTGCTCACTTTGTGAAAATTCACGTAGTGGATCAATGGCAAACTGCATACGTCGTACGCGAACGTCACTAGTCTCGTCAGACTTTTTTCAGCATCATCATCATCACCCTGTAGCATGAGCAACATTCATTGTTACACCACCACCACATTTATATTCTATGAGCCATGTATACTACCACGTATAATATGGTATACCACATTAATTTATATTCTTAAAATACAAAGCGTCATACATATTTAATCTTCGCTCAATACACGCTAATATCATATAGAAGCATATTATCCTACATAATTATTATACATCCCTGTATAAAAAATCACCTAAATTTCATTCTAAATTCCTTGTGAGGCTCCTTTCTGTCATACGTCTGAAGTTGCGCTGCTTACGTAGTAGTTGTAGTTTTCCTACAATATGATCATACATTTATAGCACACTTTACAATAAAAGGATTGCGCTGGCAATATGTATAGTTATGTGAATACTTTTATTACTTTTTAAAAATCCTTCTATACACCAGACACGCAAACACCATCAAACGGATCATGATCATCACGATATTATGATACACATAGGTAAAATAGACCACACTTTGCAAAGGAAAAAAATGGTCATCCTATAGTCTATCCTACATGTTATCTTTGATTTTTACAGATTACGATTACGTTGCATATTAACCTTTTATATGTACGTTAAACGTAGAACAACACAAAGCACCTTATATTGCGTTCATAGTTCATTCCCATATACGTATCCTTTTCATATATTATTCTTATACTATTACTACAACTTATAAATATATATGAATTACAAATATATTACTACCACTTCTAGAAAAAATGTACCTGTTTTGTTAAAAGTGAATACGCGGAATACTTTACGTCGTACTACACAATGTGCATGCATGCATAGTAAATCCCCCTCTAAGCAATGCAATGCTCCTCAAGGGAAAGCTTTACCCACTTTCCATATTAGCAATTTAGTTTGCCACGAGAAACGGTAGCAGACTAGAAACGCTGTGTACATCCCACACACAAGAACTCTTTTTCCCCCAAAAAGAGTCCAAAGAGCAGCTGAAAGAAAACGTAGTATTCGTTCCAGAGTAGTGTCTCGTAGCACACGAAAAATTCCCTTGAAGTCAAGTGACGTCAGGCTTTTTGTTTGACATAAGGGTACGTACCTAGAGGGTCCTACGTGCGTGTATTCCGGACTCTCTTAAAGTGTTGCTTTGTTACCCTCAGAAAAAGCCCCCGTCCATCGTTGTTCAGTAGTCAATTCGACACAGAGCTCCTTCAACGTGTCCCGACAGTGGTCAGGAGTCAGGACCACTTGCACAAACTGCAGAGTGGGGAGAGGGGTGCCCTATACTGCGTCGCACTTTTCTGTTTAAAAAAGGAAATTTTTGTACTGGGCTTATACAAAAGGACCCTATGCAACCAAAATATTTCGCCCTTTTAAGCACTGCATTTACATTGTTTGTGCCTGATTGTTGAGCTCCACATTTTGTACATACCTATAATATTATATTATACTCTTCTTTAAACTGGGCATCGTGGAATGGTGCATCACGCTTACGGGTTGACTACTGTGACTGGATAGGGATTCCTTTACTGAAATTCAAGGGAGCAGGGACGCAGGTAAAAACGTCTTTCATTTTACACTCATTGTAAATTAGCATCCCCTAAAGTTTGTCTAGTTGTTCCAGTAAAAGTATCATGTACGCATGTAATACTACTCACACGTTTACGCTCACAAATAATTCAATGCACACGGTACTAGGTCGCATCTCTACAAATCCGCTACACATGCATATGCACCGAATAATGCAATGGAATATTATGACAATGCTCCTGTTTGTTTATCTAAAAAATGCTCACCCGCCACCTTTACTGTAAGTTAAACTCTCTAGAAGGTTTTTAGGGAGATTGTCAATCTCTCTCTAGCACGTACGCACATTCACACAAGTTGGCAGTGAGGAGTCGGTTCTGTTGTGTGGCTACTCTGTTAAGTTTTGTTAATTATTTTGTAAAATTTTAAAAAGTCAGTTATTTATTTGCACAACTGCAACTGACAACTGTCCACTTTTTTTGTACAAACAAATATTTTGTAAACGTTGCCTGGCCTGGATATTTTATTTACTGACGCAATTGTATAAGAAGTTGACGGATGGCTTCCAGTCCTCAATTAAAAGTATGTGTAATATTGTTTTTAAGGTATTTGTGACTATTGCATGTGGTGGAAATTTTAATGGAAGATTTAGTAATGGCACAGTTAGTTGAGAGCGTTGAGCATTTTGAGTTATTTTGTAGTGTAAATAAATAGGTAGTTGAATGAGTCAGAATTCAGAATCGTAAAACACTGTTGTTTGACTTGCCAATGTGCTTACGTATAGCCTGGTCCACACGTGAATGGAGGTGTAGAGTGTACTGTAAAATATATTAAAAGTATAAAGGCGCTTTCTTGCATTATGTATTTTGTAAACTACTTTTATGAAATTAACGATGGTAGGTGTGCAAATTGTAGGGAATTTAGGCGATCCAAGTATTATATTCATTCATTCTTAATGGGGATGGTGATTTGATTGGTTTTCTTGGAATTTTTAATTTTAGATTGCTTGAGAGTTTTGAAGCCTTTGTTCCTTCCGAATAAGTTACATTACACAAACCAGGACAATAAGCCTTTGGTGGTAACTGGAGGGGGAGCCTTTTGACCTTGGCAGGTGAGTGGGTAGATTTGTTTATTTTGTGGAAGCACAGCACGTTGCTGTCTACGCTTCTAATTCTCAAGCTTGATTTCTAACTAAATGTTTGCATATTGTATTGATTTTAGGGAAATGAACGAGTGACAAAGTGTAAAAAAGATCACTAACGCTTTCCCACTTCCCACCCTACCTTTAATATACCAACCTTTCTACATCCCCTGGTACAAGCCTCCTTTCTCAAAATGTCTAACGAGGCTGATAAGGTGATAAACTTGTCACTATGCAAGATGGCAGAGTCGAGAACCACTCGACGTGGTGGATCGAGCCTTCATAAGCATTTACTCATTGCGTCCGTTTTAACGAAAGCCACAAGGGCTCGCAGCGCATTTTTGGACACTTGGTACGTGGGGGATGATGCTAATGAAGGGAATGTGGATTTAAATATGAGCTATCAAGAAGCAGACTTTCCGACAGATGAGCTGGACTCAACTCTGGGAGAAAGTACTGAGTTTATTGACCCCTGCGAAGATGACTCAAGCGACAACGCTGGCAGGAGCAGCAACACACGTGTATCTGAAGTAGAAAGTGATATTGATCTGCCTCCTGACATTTTAAGTTGTGTAGAGAAAATTGGCGATTTAAACAGTCGTATTTTTTCACCATCACAAACAAGTGCCTCCATTACTGATGCATTAGCTACTGACGGACCTGATTGCACAAATCCAAATATCGCAAATCCTGACTTAGTTTCGAACGCACCTTCTGTTTCCGGAGTTTCTGCGGACAGTCCTGAAGACGCTCAGCTATCAAACACGCTCACGTATCTTGACCTTGACGCAGGCTCGCCAACCATAGTTGAAAGAGGTCCGGTGGCAACATCTACTCCAGCTAAAAGGCGTAGAGAATGGTGCTTTGATGACGAAGATGAGGATGATCGAATTCTTGGAAATGGGAGCTACTGTATCGAAACGCCCGTAAAAGCTCAAAGCAGCCGTGGAGTACCAGCTGGGAAACAGTGCAAGCGACTACGATTTGACAGTGAGGATTCTGGCGTCGGTAGTCCAGAAAAGTCAGTGGACGAGACGGGAGTGCCTTCACCACGTGCTGATAACGATAAGGGACATAGCTTTAAGGCTGGCAGTTTTCGTCTGACATACGAAGAAGTTGATGCTGATGATTCTGACGATGACTCTTTTTTAGAAGATGCCTTGAGTGAGAGTTTGCAGAGCCCTTCGCATATGCTTACGTCTAAAACTCGTGAGCGAAATGACCGTCGAGTACCTTCTGCATCCTCAAGTAGTGGAAGCTGTAGCGATGAAGACGCTGAAGCCGAGAACTCAATGGAAGTGGATCAAATTACGAATTTGGTTCAATTCATTTCTTTCAATAAGCAACAAAATCAGGCTCAGAATAGTTCTAACTTGCGATCAATTTCGTGTGTAAATTAATCTATTGGAAAAATCAGTGCAATTATCATGTCTCTAGTAATAGCGAAAGTGAAGTGGAGAATGTCAAAAATGTCAATCATTTTATTACTAAAAAGTCAATTAGTATCAATTCTTCAAAAGGCCAGGTTGTATCGAGTTTTTATTTTTTGTATACCAAATTAAGTCATGGAAAGTCAATTTTCTCTACTACTAATAAGGTTGATAAAAGCGACAATTGATCTCTAACTTTTCAAGAACATTGAGTTAAAAATGTGTGCATAAAACAAACTTAATTTTAATATAAGCACAATGTATTTGTTATATAAAACGAGTTATTGTTCAAATAAACAATGAATAAGTTCATTGCATAATATTGTTGTAAATCAAAATGGGGGAAATTCTCTTCCAAGAAGAAAATATTTTTAATATAACGCGCAGAGTTTAAGTCTTAAAGGTTAAGACAATACTACAAAATTGTTTGAAGTTTAAACGCCAAATATACCAAACTTAAATTAAAATGTTATGCAGTTATAAAGCAAGCATTTAATTATTATATTATCTTTTATGATTATATTATGTTGTTTCTTTATTTTTGAATTATTTTGTAGTTATTAATATGTGCTAATAAGGGTATCATATCATCACAATTATAATAATATATTCATATATACTTATTATATGCATAATTTGTTGTTACTTACTATAATATATATATGTCTATATAAGGTACTATAAATAACTTTGTGGTTGCAAAAATGTTTTTAAAAATCATATTACGGTAATGTACTTCGTTTTGTATTTGTAATATTATTAATGATCATTATTATTATAATTATATCATTTAATTAATTTGTTTTAAAAACACGGCACTTAAAACTTCATCAATGGTGTGTATTCACGACGGTCTGTAATTGAAATAAACAATTAATTGCAATATCAAATTACATGTCTTTTTACTATACTTTTATTTGATTTTACATGCAGCATTCATTTAATTCAAATTGCGGAGATATATTTCCAAGCGTAATTTTAATACTAGAGGTACTTATGACCTGTGAGACATGAAAGAACGAAGAATTTGCAGGCTGCATATTTTAGGCATTTATCAAAATGTTTATTGATCACTTTTTTGAGTTAATACAAAACGTTACGTTAATAATTAATTTATAGGCAGATTATTGTTTTAAATATTTGGTATGGTTGTTTGGTACAACTATAATGTGAGAATGTAAGTTAAACTGCATTTATTTAGCCACGTAATATTTATTATTGTTATTGTGTGCCTGTCGGAGCTAATTTAGGGGGAAGTGAGATTCCTTTAATTCCACTAGATAGACTTCCCGAGGGTTTACCAAATGTCATTCTGGTTGCATCAAATGGCTGTACAGTGAGCAATGATCCGAAAAGCACATGTTGAACCACAGGGAATTTTGCTAAAACTTCCGCTTTGTACATCTTGATTAGACCTTGGTTAATTTTAGTCCAACTTTGAGTTCCGCTAATGTTCCACAACTGATTAGAGTGCTCATGGAAAGGGCCCGACTTGACTTGCAAGATGTACTGGATACAGCCGAGAAACAAGTTCTCTGGAGCAAGACGCTGTACTGTTTCATGATCCGTAAAACTTGTTGGTTCAATAACTGGGTTTCCTATTAGGTATGTAAATATACAAATACTTATGTATGCTTTTTAACTGGTCCTACCTACCAGTGAAATTACTTCAACGTTTACTTACCTACAAACTGGCCACTGCCCCAAATAAAGGGTATGAACTGGTAATCATCTAAACTCCACACCCCATGACTTCCAGCAGGTTCCATTCTGTAAGTGAGTTGAAGCTTCCTGACAAGTGCCATGTATCTGTTAAAGATACGGGTTACAGCACCAATTCTGCGAAACAGAAATGAAAATGTATTTAAATATGTTAAACATTGAAATAAAATCTAGAATATTCATATTGTTTAAAGTTAAGGGCTTACTTATCATCGTTACTTTTAGAATCCAGTGCTCCTATTCTGAACAGGCAGTACATAAACATTAAGAATGAAAACTCATGACCCGTTCCATAATCTATTCTTGTAGAGTTTCCCATGGACTCTGTGAGATACACCGAGATTTCCTGAATACTTGGGTGGAATCGTTCATCCAAAGTGGTCTGCAGTAGATCCTTCACATTTCCTTGCAATTTAGTGTAAAATACAGCAAAGGCTTTGTTCCCGAATCTCTGTGGCTGGTCGATTGCGGGTGTTTCCTCAATAATTTCATCAATTTTATCCAACAGGTTTACAATTGCAGTTATAGTGGGTGATGGGTTTATAGAATAGCTTAACGCTTTGCCACGCACAGCTTCATTCAGGCATTCTAGAAATCCAACGCATTCCTACGGAAAATAGCATGAAAATGACTTTACATCATTCCAGCCTTTTTCGATACACTTTGATTAAATGCACAAAAATTGAAGTAATTTATAATTTACATGATATGCCTCCGACTTTAACCATTTCTCCACATCGGCAGGACCACAAATTTCCTTCTTTGGCTGAACGTACTGATGATCTTCTCCTGCCAGAAATGAAATTACCAAGTTTTAAAAACTCTTCGAATTGCCTACATTAGGCTTTAATTTGAGCATTGGTTTAGATTTGGAGTTTAGAAATGATTACCCAAAGAAGCCATTTTTAAAGAGAAAGTTGCACTCTCACTGGATGACAATTAAAAAGCTGAATTGACAAGCAAAGCTTCTCTACAGATGAACAGCTTTTCGGCTAACTCACGATACCCGAACTTTTTAAGCGATGGGATAGATTAATGTGGACTAATTTCCGGGCAAAACTCTACTAAAATTCTAAGCAAATGCATTAATTAGCATTGCGACAGACTCGGATGAAACACAAGCGCTAGATTTGCCGGTGCACGGAAGGGATAATCTGATACGAATGCGTGCACTAGCAGGCTGCTACTTTCTCCGTTTTCCTCTTCTTTTACATGCCATGAAACGGATGATGGAAAACATGAAACAAGCTATCATAAATCAAACTTTCATTCTCTCTGCTCTTATGATAATGGCAATGACATATGAATGAATCACAATTTATGATTGTTTCTTCTTAACAGACATTTTAAAACCCTGATACTTCAAACAAACATTTCAGTGGATTGATAAGCGCATATATTATACAGGCTGCAGATAACATGGATGCATCACATTCCCCGTATAATTCTTTCAAATATTGATCCAAATGAAAACTCTACATTTGGCACGTAGTAGCACGGCGTTTTCATCAGCTCTTTAATTTTTTTATGATGTCCAAACTCCAATTACTAGAGTCAATAACCATCGGTCATCGCCATACTGTGTGCCTAACATAATGCATCGTTTATCAAGAATTCAACGATCATTTATCAATATGCCACCAGGATTGTCTTGTCATTTTTTGCAAAGCACCTAGAATGTAGAAAGGGAAGACATGCAAAGAAAAATAGCAAATCAAGCACGACAGCACACAAGAGAGCTGTGAGGAGAGACGTAGACCGTAGACAGTCATTAGAGCTAGGTTGGCGAATCTCCTTGTACGTGTCTCTTGCCTTCTTGTGAGAAAGTGTCCATCTGATTAGACTATACTGCCAGTGCCGGCTTAATACATTCTCTTAGCTTGACAATCTGTCATTTTCTTCAAGGAGAATTATTTTTTAAAGTGCTAAAAAATTAAGCAATAAAGTTTGGAAATATGGCCATCCGACTTGGTGATACTTTCCCTAACTTCAAGGCCCAAACTACCGTGGGAGAAATTGACTTCTACGAATGGCTTGGGGATTCGTAAGTTGGCATTAGTCAAAGCATAAAAAAGGGGTATTTCTGAGAAGTTTCTTGTACAGCCATTAACCATAAGAAAGGTTAATTGAGCATAATATGCTTTAGTTAAAGTAAAAAATAATAACTTGGATAAACTGTTCTGATGACAGGTGGGGAATTCTTTTCTCCCATCCCGCGGACTACACACCTGTGTGCACTACCGAGCTGGGAAGGGCTGCCAACTACTATCCCAAGTTTGTGGAACGTGGGGTCAAATTAATAGCCCTTTCCGTGGATTCTCTGGAGGCGCACAAGGGATGGATTGAGGTGGTTGAAAGTGATAGTAATTTGTTTGAATGGTAAGAATGGTATGCATATTTTGTTCGTTTATTTTAGGATATCAAATCCTACTGTCCTGAGCTTCGAAACAAGGACTTTCCTTTTCCATTGATTGCTGATGACAAACGCGAATTGGCAACTCTTCTTGGAATGTTGGATCCTGATGAGAAGGATTCTGCTGGAATGCCCTTGACCTGCCGCTCTCTCTTCATTGTTGGACCTGACAAGAAACTGAAGCTATCCATTCTCTATCCTGCGTCCACGGGACGAAGTTTCGATGAAGTTCTACGTGTTGTTGATTCACTTCAATTAACCGTGAAACGCAAAGTGGCCACTCCTGCGGACTGGAAGGTACCAAGTGTTTTTCTTTGTTTTACTAAAGTTTCCACGTTCAATGAATTTTTAGATGCTATATGTAATATGTATTTCTGAGGTATTAAAAGTTTCTAATTATGTATGTATTGTAGCCTGGATGTCACTGCATGGTCTTGCCAACTCTATCTGCTGAGGAAGTCAAACAGAACTTCCCGGAGGAGGTGACGGTTGTACCAATGCCCTCTGGCAAGGAATATGTTCGACACGTCACTTTGAACAATAACTGAATCAATATCATTCCAAAATTATTGTTAAAGGCTATTTAAGAGCGTGATTAAGCGCAGGCAATCAGTATTTTTATATTGAGGAGTGAAGAATAAAAGGGTCACTTGCGTTATGATTTATATTGTTTCTACTTTCTATTTAAAATTGTTTCATATTGCCCCATTCGCATCTTTACCAAAGCATAATAAACCGTGCATCAATCAAAATAATTGCATCTTTGGAAAAAATCATAACGTTGCATAAACTAAAATAAAATGTGAACGTACAATCAAATAATTTTTTCAGACCAATTGTGTCACCGGATAAACCTAGAGACAATCGGATACCACCATGATAAAGACATTTTCCTATCCTATAAACTAGCTACATTTAAACCCTGTCAAAATCTGCGGTGACGGAATAATATCTGAACTCTGTACAAATTAGTTCAGACGTTAGTTTTACTAATCCGTTACTAAATCTAGCTAGCATCATGTTTGTCATACTAACACTAAACGAAGTGCAGTTCACATGGGCTATATTATAGTAACTTGAATTTTTAACATAAAGTTCTATATTTTTTATCGTAGTGCCACAAAATTGTTCATCCGTATAAGCTACGTCGTGGTGGGACATTCTTTTCTTGAATTTATATTTTTACCTCGATTCAAACTTTAGTATTGTTTCTTTTCACCCTTTCGTCAGTCACTAACCAGTACATTTCCACTCAAAACTGCATGAAGCCACCATTCATAAACTCATACTTATCATCAGCATTAAAGATAGTTATTAATGTGTCATAGAACAGGCTTACATATAGCGCATACTACATTAATGTGAGTTTACATTACTTTTTCCTTGTGCATTAAGATGTTAGGCTTAAGTAAAATAAATCTCATGGTAGTAGCACGGTTTACTCAGAATTCCCTTTCATCAATTTGCACTGGCTTACATAGCGAACTTGTAAGGAAAACTTAGTCAGGTAGACCAAAGGAATAATGCATAGTGAGTGAGTCTTGTTGACAGTAGGTAAGAAGAATAAAATAACTTGTATGGCTACAATAGACTAAATGATTCACCCTATCCCAAACTCGCAATAAATAATTAGTTTGGCTTTACAGAACAAAAAACAAAGTGTTACCATTACGGACGGATTGATAAAGCTGATTTGGTATATAATTTTACATAAGCCATACCAACTTTTGCTGACCCCATGTAGTATGTGTGAAATTAAGTGTATCATATTTATGTTGACTAAGTAAACGAAGCATATTTTCCATACATATGTCTCCTGGCATCACAGTAATAGGATGACGCATCGTAAAAAGGCTGAATTGAAGACGCAGTAAGTACAATGACAATTCTAATTACTAACGGACGGAATTATATGCACCTTTAACTATGAATGGAGCCAAAACAGAAACCAACAGAATTTTTATTAAATACAAAATTCATTCAGGATGAACCTATGTATGAGATTCAGTTTTATTTTGAAATGTACCCTTACATTTCAGAACGTTTATGAAGGAAATTAAAAATAAACTGACAATTTAGCAGACTTTTTAAGTTGTCTGAGATAAAAGAAATATTCCAGCTATCACCATCAACCAGGCACAGAGCGACGGAAATCAAACGCAACTTCATAAAGTGTTGATAGTGGCTATGATAATCCCATGAATATGAATCATGCTACTTACCAAGCAAATAAAAACGTAACAAAACTACGTACTTACTTACATGAATAGGAAGAAAAGTACATACAATCAGTGTGTGTGGAAGCAAAAGTAGGTAGTAGTGCAAGGCACAAGGTACATTTAATAGCTTACTTATGTAGTTTTTCTACCTTTTGCTCATGCAACTACTACAGCAAACTAGTAAAAAACTGAGTTTCTATACTAGCTACAAGGCTTAGAGGTGAACAGAAGTGCACAGAACAACTTCCCAATTCCAAACCCCAAGCAGTATTCCACTTATGATATGATGATGTGATTTCGTACATTGTACATCAAGTGCATAGCTCAGTTTCTATCGTCTATTTACTGTTTACTCTCAGGGTGACTGGTCCGTGAGATTTTTGTGGCCTAGTCTTACTCTATTTTCGGGGTCAGTGCAACTTGATACTTTTCTGATCATCACAACTCGGTAATTGCTGTTTTTGTAGTAATGCTCAATAATTTATTTGTTTGAAATATAATAGATAAAGCGTAATAATAGGAACACCCATTTCTAGAGGTGGTTGGTTAAGTGTGGTTCTAAAAGTTGACAGTACAAAAAGAGCAAAATAGCGCAGTGGTTGGTTGACATGTATTATATCACTCCAAACAAAAGCAGATGTAAGGTTTGGTTTTTCGTATTGAATAATATGCAATTTGCAATAAAGCCAAACTAGTGCACAAAGATTCAATTAGTATTGTTATATTTATCACTAAATTGTGGATTAGCTATAAAAAGCATTTAATCAAAATATTAACATGAAGTATTAAATCAGCAACGAAGGAACCATGATAAGTTTGTGATTTATATTAGTTTACTAGCAATTCGAAAAACCTCACACATGTAATTCATGTATCAATCAAATTTTAAGAAACAAAGCAATTTATTAATTTGTCACATGATATATTTAGCTGGTGTTATATACATGTCCCTTACGTTGTTATATAATGCTGGAAAAATCTTTTTAGTACATCAACTTCTAGTTTATATGTAGCTGTGTAGGCGTCTTCTCTTTAGTATTATGTTTGCGGAAAGTATCAATTATTGCTGATATGTGTTCATGTTTTATGTGCATAAAAGAGATTGCTTTCACTTTGTGTGAAAGATATTTTACACAGAAGTGTACCAACAGGAAGTTAGTTCTTCTTTGGAGAACAGCAGTAGGTGCACCTAGTGCAAGATACAAAAATTCGTATTGGTTGAGAATAATTGGATTTTGATGAGTTGAGCAATGACAGTGTGATAACAAAGACTCTAGTGTCAAAGCTTTTGTGGAAAGCATTTTGCAATATTGTGTAATATCAAAATTGCACAGGTCTACAGAACCGAATATTACCGACCATCAACTAAGATGAATCAAGTGGTCAACCAAAGAACAAGACAGAAATATATTGAAATAGACTGCTCCTAAAAACTGAATTGAGATGGGAAAACATATAAAATTGTATATTCACATTCATACAAGATGTTTAGTAATAGGGAGTTTGAAAGGTGTAAATGGCTTTAGTAAGAAAGAACTTGAATACTGCTTTTAAGTGAGTGTGTAGTTAAGTCATTTTATGGGTAAAAGTAAAAGCAGTTATTAATGGGGGTAAACTCTAGTCGGCAGCTGGCCATCATTTATAAACCACACGTTATTATTTAACATCCACTTCAGCTAAATATACATAAAAACAAAACCGCAACAGAAACTGCAAAATATTCATCAGGGGATAATGGTAACCTTTTATCCAGTACAAAGACTTTGCATGTGAGCAAGGACTAAAAATGCTACAATTTACTAAGACAAAGATAATAGTGAGAAAAACGCAAAGTCCAACTTGTAAAGTTGTATTCAAATTTCATCAATGATCAAATTTTTCAGCATATTTTTGATTCGCAGAATTACATATTAACGAAAGCTACATAATAATACTACATATATTTCGTCCTTCAGCTTAGGTTTACATAGACGATTTTACGTCAATGCTAATTTGATACTGTAGGAAATCAGCACTTGAAATATTCTGTTTGATACAGGAATGCTGTTAAATGCAAAACTACATTTCATATTATCATTCAGTCTACTGTATGAACATGCATGTCGAACGAGCTTCTCTGAATATTTATGAATGTCAATCTGTTAGTGAATAAATGAATACAAAGTTTTAGACACTGTGAACACTTACATATAGCCTTCAGCCGTAAAAATTTTAATGAAAACTATTTAGCACATTATGCAAGAAGTGTTGCGGTACTGACTTTTATTTTTATTTTTCAGAATCAAGATCGGTTTAATCTTCCTGTTGTTCTGTGCCACAAAGGAAACAAAAGGATGCACCCGTGATTTGTCAACAACGTCCTTGTGTTGTTTTCTCTAAATATTATGGGAATGTAAACTGGCTTGGCGAAGAGTATTAACCAAAACACCATTGGAAAATAATTATCTTTGTTTTTACACCTACTGAAATCACTGTCAACTGTACCAGTGTTTGTAAGAATTTTGCAGTGTAATGTAATGGTACTATCACACTGCACTACTGTACAGATGAAGTCAAACAAACATTAGTACTAAACCAAAGTTGTATGTGTGCTACAAAGAATTACATTTTAATAGACTGGAATGGGATGCTAAACACAAACCTGCCTCCTCCACAAGAATATCTTATGCTACATTTCCACTTTTAATAGAGAACCGAACCAAATAATTGTGCTAGCTGCGTTGACGGTGAATAACCACCCACCACAGTGAACAGTTGCACTACGTCAGCATTTTCTGCATTGCACATTATTACACTTCTGACTTAACTCCACATAATAAGTTAACGCAACGCAACAAACATACATGTTACCTGATACGTGCCCGTTTATATATAGATACGATTTTAACTGAAACGCAAACAAGCTCGCTGCATTTTAAGACTTGTCATCCATGTCAATGTTACAAAATACCCAATTGAACTAATAGTCATCGTTAAAAGCTATTATTTTCTTATAATTACTCTAAAGCAACTCAGGAAAATCTCTCTTACAAGACTTGCTCGTGCACATATTTACACAGAAGAAGTGAACGAGTTCGGAAAGTTGAAACGATACAACTAAAAAATCTTTTAATTTTTTTACTCTCAAACGGCATTACTAATCAATCATAGTAATATTTAACTTCTTTAGTTTTGTCTGTGTGGCAAAAGTGACGTGTGGGTGCAGATACAAGTTGCAAAAGTGTTAATGCTTAGTTGATAGCCCTCTGGATCTGCATGCAGTTCTAGATGAACAATAGTATTATTTTTTGTCAATAAAAATCATCATTCCTACTATTTTATCAACTTTCATTCCTAGTGGTGTAGCAAATCTTTACATTGACAAAATGTCAGGAGGGCCTTACAATTATTCGTATATCTTCAAGTATATAATTATAGGGTAAGTAGAATATGTTGATTATACGACAACAGTATATTTCAGTATTTAAGTTCACTTTCAGTATTTTTAAAATGTCCAATATTGAGACAATGAAATGTTATGCCTTGTTTTGTCCATTTTAGTGACATGGGTGTGGGGAAATCATGTCTCCTACATCAGTTTACGGAGAAAAAATGTAAGATACATTTTCTTACGATGCAAATTTTTTCAATATTGAATGCTTGAAAAATTCATTGAATTTTGTTTTAAACCGGAAACAATTTAGTTATGGCTGATTGTCCTCATACCATTGGAGTCGAGTTTGGTACCCGTATTATTGAAGTTTGTGGACAAAAGATTAAGCTACAGATCTGGGATACCGCGGGTCAAGAAAGATTCCGTGCAGTAACAAGGTGAATATAGATGTTTTTCTGATGTTACATAAACATTATCTATGAACAATGTATCAAAGTTACAGTGAGTGTAACATCTTCTTTTTTCCGGATTATTAGGTCATACTATAGAGGGGCTGCCGGAGCTCTTATCATCTATGACATTACAAGACGAAGTACATACAATCACCTTTCCAGTTGGTTAACAGATGCGCGAAACCTTACGAATCCAAATACTGTGAGTTCGTGTACCTTATATTAAAGCTAAAGCTAAATAGCCCTGCATAATAAGTATATTATTATGAATTTAATGATTTCAGGTGATTTTCCTTATTGGAAACAAATCAGACTTAGATGGTCAAAGGGATGTAACATACGAGGAAGCAAAAAAGTTTGCAGACGAAAATGGACTTAAATTTGTTGAAGCTAGCGCTAAAACGTAATAAACGAATCCTCCTTGAGAAGATAATATTGTTTTCATGCTTTCTTCTAAACCATAAATTTTGTCGTGCTAAAATATTTGCTTTGAACTCACAGAGGGGAAAATGTAGAAGAGGCATTTTTAGAAACAGCCAAGAAAATCTATGAAAGCATTCAGGATGGAAGTTTGGATCTTAATGCAGCAGAATCAGGGGTTCAAAAGAAGCCCACGGCTAACGGAGCGCGTTCGTTGAGTGCTGATAATTCAGAAGGAAGGAACCCTTCGTCATGTTCCTGCTAACTATGAAGTTGGTAGAAACAGAAATCCTATCAATTGTACGCAATCCGCTTTTTCGGACATCCCCAGTTTCACAGCGTGGAAGGATATATTCAAACAAATTATACATTGTTCTAAATGCGCAGTACTAGTACGAAGAAAAATTGTATGTTTAAATTGTATGAGTCTACATCAATCCAGTGATTACTTAACCAAAGCGAAAAAGAAACTAAATTTTCTGTGTAATTAACGGAGATTGCTTTCCAGTAAATTGTCTGTAAAACAAACAATCAAAAAAATCAATCGGGCCAAAAGTGAATGAAGTGTCCGCTTTTTTATGTATCCACATATTTATAGAATTCATGCAGAAATAATTTTTTTAAGTTTTACTTCACGTTTTTGTAAACGAATGATTATGTCCCTCCTTACCCAAACATACAAACAAAATGTTAACTACTCCGTTTTAGTAGTTGACCGATTTCGCTATATTAAGATTGTGTAGTAAAACTACGTCACTGCTATTATTAATTACAGTCTATAATTAAATGCGTTTAGTGCTTAAACTACTGAATTTATTAAAAGTGCGTATATTTAATTAATAAGATTATTTAATATATGTATACTTTGTATTGATACAATTTACTACATAATATTCTACAACTAAGTACACAAAAATTAACAGACATATTTTCGTCAATTGGCTTTTGTAAACATGCGTATAATGTACATAAAACAATTATCAAGTTTAGTTTGGCAGAACATATTTAGCTAAATAGGATAAACGTAGAGTTTAAAAATATAGTTTTAAAAGGATGCGCATCCATAAAACAAGTTACAATCAGAAGACAAAATTCCAACGTTTCCGTAAAAACTTGGTAAGTATTTGCCAGTGGTTTTGGATTCAAGTTATTAAGGCACAGCGCTGTCATGGTCGACGCGAGAGTTTTAAAATGATACGTTAAGTATTCAAGTACGAAATGTGTACGAACTTACAATTCTTCTTTGCAACATCATGAAAGGGACAGACAGACATGTGATTGTTTGGAATGTACTCATAAATTGCTATAAATAACATACAACAATAGCAGTTAGGCAAGTATAATTGTGATTTTTTGTTCCATGTTACGTGAGATTGATGAAAAACTGTAATGTATGCTCGTGGAATAACTGACTCAATGTGTGTAAATCTACAAATGAAAATCAATAAAAGCAAAATGGTGAATCTTAAAAGACAAACTAGCAGGCTACTTGAAATATTTTTGTTTTATGTAACAAGCATTATCCGTTCACGTGTAGATTGAAGTTTTAAACATCAATCAACTCATTAATTTGAATGTTTTAAAAATCAAAATCATTAGGGCTTGCATGCTTCATCGTTTTCAAAGTGTATCTTTGCATCCCTGCTACTTTACGAAGTTTTTGTTAAAAAACTTGTGCATCTGATTAACAAAATTCTGAGTTCAAACCTTTCGGAATCTCATTTAGCCCCTTATGCTAGTCGTATAGCAATTAGTAAAATATTTAGTTAACATCATTAAAGCATTTCAAAATGTTCAAATGTTTTTTCATCAACACCCAAAATACAAAACATTTTGTTGCAAAAAGACCATATTGTTTGCAAATAAGACTGATTCTTCAAGTTTTTGCACCTTTCGATCTAACTATATGTATATGGTGTAGTATTGTTTTACTAAACGTTTCTCAATATAAACTACATATATGTATATTTAACTGTTGACTCATTTCAAGTTGTTTTAACTCGAATTGAAATACTGAATGAACTGCAGTGAGTTTTATCTCGACACGACATAAATATTCTATATATGACTGCTTACTGCAAACACTGGCTACTGAATGAACCAAATATATTCTTGATTCATTTATGCCAAATCTTGCTCATATAGGTTTGTGTACTAATCAAATCTGAATGATATTGTTTTCCTTTCACCCATTCATTGTTACTCGCAGACATTCTGGTTTAAAACTGGTTTATCATAATTATTTCGTACCTTTCAGCCTATACATCATCAGGTTTTTAAAAATGTTAGAATGTCTTCTTGAGTCTTGAAACTGTGATCAGGTTGGTAAATAGCATGAAGGGCCTTTATTTCCTTTAGACAAATAAACTACGTGCGCAATCAATCGGTTACTCTTTAACTCAGCAAATACATCTGCAAAATTGACATGAACAGAAACGCAGCAATAAAAGTTTCTCTGAATCTCCTTATATTAAATATTGAAAGTGACCCGAAAACCAATTTTACGATAGTAAATCACCTTCATTGCTGCATTGATCATTATCTTATCTGGCCAATGCAGTGGTATTATGTCTACCAGACCGATCCTATTTGAATGTACGAAGGTAAAAGTATACGTTAGCACCATATTATATACTCGGAAGATGATAGCTTAGAGGTTGGTGTTGATAGAAAAAATCAAAAGTGGATTGCAGGTTTCTTAATGAATGCATCATGCAGCCGTACATTAATGATTTCACCTTCTTTACGGCTACAATATTATTATTTTGAGTTTTTGTTTATATAGTGAATTTGGCATTAATCATGTCATGTGTCATTCCTTCTCCATTGACTTTTGCCCACTGCACGTCATCATGTTATATTATAGCTGTAAAGTATGTAGGTCTTAGAGAAACTTTTTATTTTTGATAGGACATAATGTTATCAGTGCAGTAGTACGATTTATCTGAATCGCAGATCGTGAGATCTTAATTGTAACGAAAAATCTCATGATCCAAACTCGATATGCTTAAATTGATTCTATAAGTACTAAGTTCGATTTGGGTTTTATTTGTGAAAGGTTTTAAAACTGAATGGTCAGGTATTAAGAAAGATTGTAGTCTTTGTTTAAATTCTACGCAAAAAGTCACTTTTATTTTACAACAAGAATAAAACAGGATTTTGTTGCTTGTCTAATTTCCTGTTGCTCAAATAATATTAGTCATGCACTTTTGCAAATTCTTCCTGCGCGTGTTGTACTGATATTATCAACTTAACAATATTGTACATTTTAGAATGCTAAAGGCACATAGGCAATGGGACAACATCAAGAAAAATGTAGGGTAGTCTAAGAGAGCTGATGAACGTTTGTATCATCAAAGAGTAGTAAAGCAAAGTTTTCATATGTTAATAATGCTGTAAAATATAAACTACTGCATATAATAATAGAATTATTTTGTTTCAAGATCAAGTTCGCTTTCTAGAGATCATGCATGCCATGAGAATTGCTCAGTAGTCATTTGCACACAAATCACATCGGAAACGTAAACATCGTCTAAGCATATTTTAATACATTTGAAAATGTCATTTTTTTCTGTTACAGTTACATTTTGTTTTGATGAACTATTTGTGAAGTTTGTTGTGTACTAATTTTCCGGTCTATACACCTCCGGTGAAAAATCCAAACATTAAACTTTATTCTAGCATTTTAAGCAGCCATGAGGCTGACAAACATATATTTGTACCAGAGCAGTTCTGGGTATCATAATGCCCCCTACCTAATCACAAAAATAGCTCATGTTAGTTTACTTTCCTTTCTTTGTGGCCAACTTATCATACCGACGGCTGCCGCACCTTCAGGTAAGTGGAACTCGTAATCGAAATTTGCTAATACCATTTTTGCCAGCTTTCAGATAAATCCCAGGGGAAAAGTTTTTCCATCCTTCATTTTTCATTTTTCATTATGCCACATACATGATGAAATCTCCTTATATCACACTTATGTGTGGTTGGTGTGCTTGTCGTCTCTCCCCGAGGCATTATGCCATCAGAGCATTTCAAGGAAATTGCCTGTTTACTTTATAAATTTAAAAGTTCCACGATACGATAATGGTGAAGTTGGAAAAGTTTGCCCTTTTAGTATACTTTACGATGTCGATTTTTATATAGAAATTTCATAACCTTGTAATTTTGCTTATATTGCAGAAATATTGTGCCAACTAGGCATTAATCTTTGTTTCTGCACTGTTTTCAAATACGCATTGTACTTGTGTACATGCCTTTCATTATTGATATTCTTCCAACAAAATGCCAATAGTTTTGCTGACCTGTTATGTTTCCTATTTGTACGTAGACCCTACAAGCCACTTGTTACCGACCAGTACGACTACAGAGCAAAATGGAACTGCAATAAATGGAAATATTGAGACGCGGGGCAAAGTTGGATCGCTGTCCGCAGGTGAAAGTGAAAGGAGCAATCGTGCACACAAAGAGATCTTTCGTTTGGAGCTGCTACGGCAAATTAAAGCCATAGATCATATGAAATGCTTCCCAAAAGTATTATGTGGCCTCAGTGTAGACTCTGATAAATCGTTTGGAATCAACAAGAGCAATTTCGTGAAAAGTTATCTGGAGCTTATGCGTAATATAAAGCCGTAAGTTGAAATTTGCATGTACTTCCTTCGGGTTTCATTCATAAAAGTGTTTTACTCGCATCCCACCTAGTACTGGAAACCATCATATATATGTAGTAGCAGTGAAGAAATGACCAATAAGTTTGCATCATGTAAATAACATATTATTATTATACTTCATATAGATTTTCAATAATTTCTTTAGGTCTAAAATTGCGGCTTGCATAAATTCCCAAGAAAAATACGTACAACGACTACATGGCTTCTGGTTGGATGAAAAATGAGATTTAGAATGCAGCTTCACATAACCTTCAGCTTATTAGACATTTCAAAAGTGAAAAATGATTTATTGTTTGTAATATTCAATAATGATCTCATACAAAGCAAACCGAACCGACATTGCAGTCAGTTTACTACAAACCTGTAATAGCAACTTTCACTAGACGGAACGCTAGATGACATATTACGTAGGCAATGTCATTGCTACTAAGGAAGGTGCAAAATTGCGTCAGGTTTACTTTTCCTTTTTTGATGCTATCGTTTGCATTTTATTATGTGAATAATCACAGTTTTCTATTGACACAACTTTCATAACATATTACGCGTTTCTTCTTGATTGTACTCGTGTAAGCAATAAAATTAGAAATAAACAAGCAAAAAAAGCGCCGCAAATTTTCAATCAGAAAGCATCATGCATAATATATAACGGTACCTGTTGACCTTCGAACTACCGAGAAGTTTCACTTGTTTTTGGGCAAAATCATAAGACGCTAGTCATAAAATTATTGACCGCCCTATATGCTTTTCCCTTCTCATCAAACAGGTTATTCGCAAATACCTATTTTTAAGAAAAACGACAAGAAGCAATTTGCTCAGACATAACTTTTATTTGATTTTAATTACACTGCAAACACCTAAACTAGTTTGAATTTTATTACTACAAGCTTAAAGCGTTGTAATTAATATGTGTGTTCTCAAAAATGCAATTTTCCTATAAAGTATTGATTTCGCAATGCCTCTTTCCATGCATGTTCTGTTCACAAAACGATTATGTATTTATGATAGACCTCAAGAGGGTGTTGATGAAAGACTACGAACTGAAGATGAAGTTGAAGGAGAACTCCTGTGGCGCTTTTCTCCCCATAATCCTGACAGAAAACATCACTCTTCCTTTGAAAGAATTAGCTCTGCGGCAATGTCCGCCTCCGTTGAGCTGGCTGACTCCCCAGAATACATATCAAGAGGTTTGGACTCTAGACTAGTGGGCGATTCCTCCATATCAGTGGAGAAAGTTGACCGAATGGGTCTAGCAGCAGCCAGTGCTGAATCTAAAGAGAAATCTAGTTCTAGTAGCAGCAATTTACCATCGAAGCATAAAATGGATAGTTCTAAAATTCCAGGAGAGAAAAAGAAGAAAAAGAACTCGAACAAATCTCTCACTGCCAAGCTCACTTCATATTTTACCTCTTGGTTACCTGAAATCAGCTTCGGAAAGGATGCGGAGGATGATACGGCGGAATCTACAGAAACAGAGATGCGAGATCTGAAGCGAGTGACAAGGAGTATGAATGATGAGGCTAACGTTAGAATTAATAATAATTGGCCACTTTCTAGCAATGATTTCCTCTCCCACTTACCCGAGCTATTAGAATCCTTTCAACAAAAACGTGCAGGCAACAGCAGGCAAGGGAAAGCTGCTGAAACTGATTCTGGGGATGACGATGTGTTTGCACGTGATGGTATTCACGGCGAGAGTGCTGTGAGTTGTGCTTTTGTTTGTAATTGTGTCATTATTTTTTATGGATCGTGATTTTTTACACGAAATACAATGGTAATTATAGTCAGTCACTGTTTTCATGTTTATAGGAGCACGATGGGGATATATATCATACTGCTGTTAACATCGGGAAAAGGCTCAAGGATCCTAAGCAGTGTGACTACATTTACAACGGGTGTCCGTTGGACTACAACAAAATACTCGACATGATAAGTTCCATTCGTACAGACATACAATGGAACGATGATGCAGCGGAAGCTGTTTCCCATGAGCTTGGCCTCGTACCCGCATCTTCCACAACGTCTACTACTACCACTACCTCAACTACCACTACTACAAAGAAGCCACAAAGAAAGAAGGCACGGCCTTCAACAAAGATTATGCATGTTCTGCCAAATGGGGAAAAAGTAGAGATCAATTTTCGACTGGGTGGAAGTGAGGTAAGGTAAATAAATAATTAATGAGTAGTGGTAAGCAATTTACCAGGCTGTTGATAGGAAAGGTATACGCTTGACTGCGTGTCTGAAATTGAACGAATATTTAATATGTTACATGAAAGGATTCAGAAGAATCCGCATCCGCGCAAAGGGACTATGCAAAAAATGAATTCATTGAGGATGAAAACTCGTCGGAAAGGGGGGATAATAAAGGTGAGGACGAACTCGTGGTTGTCGATTTAGGCCAACGATCCACCCTGTCAACAGAAGAAATCATCAGCTCCGAAAAAAGGGTTATTAGCAACAGAAAGGGTGCACCAATAGACACGGTATCCGATAAAAATAAATCGAGCAAGAGAAAGTCGGGCTTCTCAAACCATAAGAAAAACATCATGTCGGAACTGCGAACCGAGGGATTGGAACGAAGTGAAGAGTTGGACATAGAACAAGGACAGGAAATGCCAAAACCTTCTGCAATGGCGTCTTTACTAACGTCAGCCTCCTTTAATAACAAGGCAAAACCGTCCTCGCTCAAACTGAGTGGCTTGACACTTACAACCAATAACAATGATGAGCAACCTCTGGAAATATCTCCATCATACGTAATCATAAAACATCAACCTCTTTCCGTTCATACAACTAGTCTTCTTTCTCCAGACAGCTTACAACCTTCGGGACAACAAATGCAACCCTTTGATCGATTACAGACATTTCAATTAGTTCAAAACGGTCAACAAATTGATGCAGACCAACTTACCGACCAACTGAAAAACTATATTCGCCAAAACGGTGGTCTAATACCCAAACTTTCACTTCATTCGTCCGGTTTAATTACCTCTGATGCCGCTGATAGTATATCCAACATACAAAATTCATACTCACTTCGACATCAGTTGCCTGACACAACTTCTCCACGCACCGTGTCTCAAAAAACCCACCAGTCTAATCCCTTTACTTTAAGCACTAGTCCAGAAACTGTGAGTTCGACCAAAGTTTCATCCTCGTCGCATTTCCCATCTTCTGCATTCAAATCATCACTTCTACAATCCCCGTATTCTGCTTATTCGTCATACCTAAAAAATGGACCGGCAATGTTTGGGGCTGTTCCAGGAAGACTGGATTCGTACCTCCAGCCAAAGACTGCACCTACATCCACCACTAGCACTACCACTACAACTACTACATCTACTACTACCGAAAACATAGTTTTGCAGGGTATGGCAGAAACTCTGACATTAGATACGGAAGAAATTACAGACGATACGGTGGACAAACTATCATCTCAACAGTCGATTCCAGGTTGGATTACGCCTTCTCCTGGCTCCTCGGTCGAAAATAAGGAAAGTGGTGAAAGTGATGAGGAGAAAACTTTGCTGGAAAACCTCAATAAAACTTATCTGAGCGACAATTCTAGTTCAAAAACTCGCTACAAGAATTCAAAAAAGAAGAAAACTCCTGTCAAAGCAAACTCTGGAAGAGTCAGAAATTCTTCCAGTAGTAAAAGGAACAAAGGTACAAAGAAAGGCAATAATAATAATAGCAGTGCAAGCGAAGAATCAGCAGAAAGAATCGTAATCAAGCATGCTGGGCCGTACAGTAGCAGTCCAACTGTGTACCAAAGTCCTTTACGGGGACCTGGCCCACATGGCGGAGCCTATCCGTATCTTCCAGTTGCGGGCATGACGCCGAATGTATTCTCAAACCATCCTTTCTGGAGAATGAAATAAAGTGTAGGTACTTGTACCTTTTGATGTGGATATCAAACATTCTTAATAAATGCTATTAGTTTCTCTATGTCTAAATTTAATATAACAAACGGGGCAAGGGATGTAGGATAGACGCAACTATTTCTTTGTATGCATAATAAATAGTAAGATCTCTCTTGGTAAATTATTTTTACAATTTTCTATAGCTCGTACATTTTTATTAAAATAGCAAAAATGTGTTATTGTATTTTTGAAATGTTAACATAGTCGTAATTCATAGTATTGTATTAATATCAACTATATTATACCAACAATCTGTATATATTTATGCTGGATTGATTATTATTCATAGATATAGTATTATAGTAATATATTTTTGGTACCTGAATTAAATCCAAGAATGAATCAAGTTTTCTGTGATTATAGCTCAATACACTGTGTAAAAGTTTCAAGGTTATGCTTTTTAGCTCGTTCTAAAAATATCTTTGTTGTCACTTTTACATTATAATTAGAAAAATATTTCTGAATAAATAATAAACAAAATGCATCATTTTTCACTAATCCATAATTTCCTTTTGGCTGTAATATTGAATTTGTAAATATCAAGTGTACGATATTGGATAACAAATGAAACAAATACGATCATTTTCTAAAGAAAAATAGTATTAGCACAAAGAATTCTGGCAGTTTCATTAAATAAACTTGTACTTTTATAGAACGTTACTGGTATAGTCATAGTGGACAAGCGTATCTCTTAGATATTGTATGTAAGAATAAATTTTCGCTAGCAAATAAAACCGTCATTGAGCGCCAATTTAGATATGTGTAGGTAATTGATGACCGTTTTCTTGCAACATTAGAATGACGCTCCAGACAGCATATTTCTGGCACACATGTTAGGAAACTGAACTCCTTTGAGAACGATTTCATTGATATCCTAGTAAATAAAATCAATTCAGTTATTCGACAGTTAGAATAACTTTTACAAGAATCGATCACATTTGGAAAGATCTACAATTACCTTAAGGTCCGGTACACACGCTTCTATGCAATACAGAATTATGTAAACACCTGCACATACTCCAGCCACCCAAAACGATAGAAAAATCAAGATAAGTAGCCAAACGATTGACATTACTGGATTTGAGCTAGCCATTTTATGGATGTTTAATTCCGATGTTAAAGAAGGAGTCCTGGGGAGTATATTAATCCTTGTTTTTTTTAATTTTGAATAAGTTTGTTATCAGATAACTCTGAAACACAAATTAAAATTCTAAATCAAATGACGGGCGAAACATGGTAAAAAGAAAAAAATGAAATTCATGTGCCATCTATAATGACACTAGAACTTACAGTAACATACTACAAACATATCACATATTATGTACTTTTAGCTATAAATAGCTCATGACTATGAGCAAATGAGACAGCTATTGGTAATAAGGTTTTCTTAAAAATGCTTCTGAGACTCAACCATATATACCTATTCTTTTCTTATTTTTCTTATGAGATATTGTGCATTTTCAGTTTGCTATCCATCATCAGTGAACAAATGTTCAGATTACGAGCAATCATTTTAAAAATTGGCAGTTTACTGCATACTGAGTTCTTAAACCAAAATATATATTCTCTATGACTGGGTAAACTTTTGTAACATACACTATAAAACTTTCCTTAAATACTTTTTTGTCAGGTAAAATGTAAAGCCACAAAAATTCTGTAGTATTAATGCCTTGAATTTGTACATCATACATGTTCAGTACGTCTTCAGGTTTCGTAGAAAATGCTTAAATTCTTACCTATTAAAGTTGAAGTATTGATGAAATCGCTAGTGTAAAGTATTCCAAATTCGGTCAATTGACACCGTGTAGATCACAGACACATTGACGTGCAATTTCACAAGGTGAGCTAAAAATGTACCTTTGAACGCGCCCAATGATTGATAGTAAGGACGGTGTAAATGGCCCCTATCATAAGCAAATACAAAATACAATATTACTGATTACATGCACGCACATTCATGTTAACCGTAGCTTGCCTTCATATAATTTGAAATCTTTACACTTCTGAACACATTCATGGATGATATGCCTGGAATGCTGGTTCTGGTTATAAACATGCATGGCTAAATGGTAACATCAAATAAGTTATCATATTATAAGTATGGCGAGAAAGTGGTTGTGGCTTTGACAATGTAGCTTTTCCTTTCATTTACGTTGTTAGTGTTAGCAGTTGCAGTCGCCTGTTGCTGGAAGCAAAAGGATGATGTTGTAATGGTGCAACGCAATAACATTATGTAAAACACCACAGTCTTCCTTTCCGTGCATGCTATTTAAGCTACAATTCATAGGTAACATCACTTGACTTGTAAGATAGCATCGTAACCTTTGCCGGACGTCGTGAATGAAGTTGCTGTAAAGTGGTTTTATGTGGTTATGTGGGAGAGACAGGGACACACCTAATAATAAAAGATTTAAATTGCCTCAGGAGGAAGACTTGACTTCCTACTCTTCTTTGCCTATAGCCGTTGTGTTTTGACCGACTATTGTATTTCATGCATCCAAGCCAAAAAATAAACCATAAAATTAAATAGATGCATAACTTTATCTGAACTGCTGCAGAGGTTTCGAATATAAAACCCACTACAAAAGAAGCGTGGGGATTTTGTGCTAAGACTTTATATTATGTATAATAAAATATGGAGCCTCACCCCACAAAGATGGTCAGCCATATCAGATAAACGTATGCTATGGTAGTTGTTGAGATTCATTTTGTAATATGCGACAGATCCCTGGCGTCGGATGTTTGTGGCTCGTGGCAGCTACATTGCTATCAGCCATCAGCTAGAGCCAGACAATATGAAAGAGCAGAAGAGCAGAATATTTTATCATGTTCCTAGTTTATTATTCAGTATTAAATTTAGAGTACTTATGAAATTAAAAGCACATTCCAGTCGAAACACGTCACATCAGTTTCGCTTATTACTGTATTTTCTCATCTCATGTGCTGTCAGTATTTTGACACTCAACAAGGTAATTGAACAAATGTTTAGATCATATGCAATAGGCGGTAGTATGTCTTCTTGTTATTTATTCAATATTAAAGATATGGTACGATAAGATAAGAGATGGTCATAATATTGCAATGATTGCTACAGCAGAACAACATGTAAGGACCAAAACTACGAATTAAATAACATTAACTGTAATAAAACTTCATTTTTTAGTTTAATTATAATTTGAACTTCTAATTCCCCTCGCGCATTTCTGAAAATTTTGTTAGTCTAAGAAAAATTAGGGACACCACATAATGGTCCTTATGAGTATGAGTTGAGTCATAACATTGTAAACAAAACCGGAAAGGAGTACCTGCGCGTATGTGTTCCCAGAGAGTTTTATGATTTTAGCCCATTTTATACCCTGGTAAATGCCAAGTTTTTGTCGTAAAACGTGCTCTTTCCTCCTTATATTCATTGTGAAATTCAGAGGAAATCTTTGTATCTGAATAAGAAGAACCAATAATGTATATTTTTTGCAACTGATACCTTTTTGTTTGGCTTGATAATCGGTTTCTAGCTCTGAAAACAAAAATGAAAAATACAACTGCATGGGGTTCATTGCAGTAAAGAATGTTGTCACTTTGTAGCAAAGTCAAAAGGGGAATTTTAGGTGTTGTTTACAGGCTAAATCTATCCATGGAGTAAATAGCTTTATATCCAAACTATGTATAATAATTTTTTGTAGATTTTCTTTGCGTTCCATTTGGAAGTTTACCAAAATAACTTGTAATAAACTACTTGAGAGACAAACGAAAGCAAGCTGGTACAAAGGAATTGTTAGTATTATCTACTTTTCACGACATAAATTCCATCTCTTTATAATCTCCCAGCGATTTCCCTTTCCAACTTTTTGTCTAGAAGACGTCATTCCTTGTTAAGACTGAGAGGACTTATGAGTTTGGCCCTCCCACTTCATGTCGTAGTCACTTTTTGGAAATGGAGAAACTGGGAAGTCTGCCTCATCAGTAACTTAAGGGAAAGCAAACAACCAACAACTGGAGCTTCCACAGGTTTACATGCTTCCACAAAATATTTTTCATGTATAATAACAGAACTCTCCTCGATCAGAAACTTTTCCCGGAAGTCTGCAGCTACTCCAAACCACTAGATTTCTAGATTGTTGCACCATTTTAGGTACCAGTAAAATTTTAAAATAAAAATCAAGCATTTATATCATGAAAACTGAAACAAGTAGAATTCGATTTTTGGGTTAAATAACTATATTATGAAAGAGTATTTTATGCACATACATACTTCGCATAAATCGTTTTTACCATTTATGCAATTCGGCAATCTGGCTTTAGGGAGATAACATTATGATACATCAACAGCTTCTGCGAAAGCGGGAGAACGATTCATAATATATGAAACCACTTATTAGAGTCAATAGTTTTAAAACACACTGAAGTAGCGTTTTCCTTTACGTTTTTGTTAGAAAATTAAATAACCTGAACTTTGTAGTCGTCCGCCCTCAGCTAATCCGGGGGCATTTGATTGTTAATGTTTTTCCCTTAAATGTTAAACGACTGAAAGTAAATGTGTGCAAAAACAATTTGCATTCGATATTAGAGACAACGACGCATACAGTACATTTACTTCTAACTTTCGTCATTTCATTCAAAGTCGTTAGCTCTTAGTTCTGAGGGTAATCTATTCCTAACGAGTTATCGCTGTCTATTCTCAGTTCAACCGAGTACCTAAAGTTTATATAGCAAAGTTTGAGTACGAGAAAAATCATGAAATGGAAAGTAGCTTCACGTAATTGGAAAATTAGTAGATTGCAGAACAATTATGTGGTTATATAATATAGTGTGCAAGAGATATTTGAATGTTAGTCTGTGTCATCAAACTGACAACTTTAGTTGTCAGATTTTCTGGTAGCAAATGGATACTTGTTATTGCCCTTGCTTTTTAACTTTCATTACCTAACAATAATTCAACGTCGTTTTTGCTATGTTGTGATGTGCTCTTCTGGAAGTAGTCAAAATTCAACAAGTTAATGAGGAACGCCATCATGTAATGTTACAAAAACCGCTTTTGGCAGTAGTGCTTTCTGTTCTTTAGTTGTTAGTATATACAAATAAGTGAAATTTAAGGACAGATTGGTCACAAAAACTCGTGATACTACCATCCTTATGTTGCGTGCGTCAAAAGCTAAATTTCATATAGAATTCTTCAAATGTGAATATACACATAAACTAACGATTCTTCTTGCATATATTCCTCCTAAACAGCTCGATAATTTTCATATTATGCGTTATCAAGCGAGACAAAGAAAAAGGAAAAACACGTAACATAAAAACTAATGAAACAAAAAATAATAATTAAAGGCTTCCTAGCTATTCATGAGTACCCATAAGTACCTATCCTTTGATACTTTAATTTATGGATGCAATGGTAGAAAAAAATCGTCAATGCTCCTTTTCTCGTTAACACGCATTTAGCATTTCCTTTACAAATTTTGGTAATTTTGACCGTGCTTCCTGTTAAGTGCTACATTTACGCACGTCCTGTTTGAGAACTCACTTGCTATACGACATTTTATGTAACTTCTAATTTGATTGATTTTATAAAAATAAATATATAGGATATTTGTCTTGCAAATGTACTAATAGCAGCTCACATGTCACTTTGAATATGAATGAACAGATATGTTTTTGTCGAATTTGCCGTTGTAGCATGTAAATGTTTTTTTGATTACTTGCCAAGCGGTCACACAGGTTTTGTCTTGTGGTATCGACAATTTAGATAACATGCTCCCCGATGGGTGTTGGTGTAGTTGGTGACTCACGTATTTCCTAAGATATTTTATGAAAATAGGAAATGCGTGTGATGCTGGCATTTTTTTGCTATAAGAATCTATACGCATGTGAATGAACACAACAAAAAAAGTGAGAGCAAACTTTTACCAATTTAATCATAATTGCTACGTTTGTAGTTGGGTACGTCAAGCAAAGTGCTCACCCATTATGGTATAATATATTGAATCAAGGAGTCGTACTTCATTTCTTAGTATTCTGCGTGTGTTGCGTATGAAATTTACAATAAAAATACGCAATATATATGTCAGGTATAAGCGAATATAATGGATGCAAATGCAGGTATTGATTATGGTAAGTTAGTTGTAGTAAATGGTCATCATTACATGTTTTGACGGACAGGATATTTTTCAAATAATTTTGCCTGTCAAAACAAATTCTTTGTGCCAACACTAGTAACCAGTTGTAACATGCAGTTCATGTGAGTTTTAATACTGCTGTGAAATATTTATATACATTCTTATCTTCCTTTGTGCGTTTTGAATCTTGTAATACTGGTTTAATCAAATCTGTTGGGTTTTACTAATATAAATATATACAAAAAATATTCTACATAAATATCACACATACTTAATTTTTATTTTTTAAACGTGATTGGGTGACCTTCTTCTCAGTGATACCAAATATAGTTATGAAACCCACAGTGAATCTTGTTGATGATAGCTGGAAGGTGTACTTTGTCGCAGTTGTTTGCTCTGCCATTCTACAAAATTCAGGTAAAATCACTAGCACTCAGAAATGTTTACGTTTTACAAAGAATTGCGACATTTGATTATCAGTTACTCAAGTTAGAAGCAAATACAGTGTGGTAAGCGTGTATTCCCTAGGTTTGATTTATCAGCAAGGTTTACGGTTACGGCTAGCAAGTAGTTTAGAATCACGGCTTTTAATGTGGCTTGTTTATAGTATAGGATCAAATGGCCGCACGTGCTGCTCATTCAATCAGACGAAAATTGTCAAATGTGGTCGGTATTTTCGCTCGGGTACGCTTTCTCTCCACGTGTCAAAAGAGACAAACAAGACTCCAAGACTGAATGTCAAAGCTAGTTTGACGTTAGACACGTTTGAATTCAATATTTACAAAACTTATGTTATTAATAGCTAACATTTCCAGCTTTTGTGTTTGTTGTTGTTATTATAGATATATACATATACAGGATGTCAACTTGCAATTTCCGTTTTGTATAATAAAGTTATTTATTTAGATTTACTTTTAGCTGCTCTTTATCCAGAGGGTTTGTCCTTTATTCAGATTTTTAGTAAAGAACATCAAGATACTCAAATTTGTATGCATGGGTGATTCAGATTGTAACTCTGAATCAGTTTACTAGACCTATTTAAGTGAAAAAGTGACGTAATGAAAAATATCCCTTTTGGGTCTATCTTTTGTATGATCCGTAGATGTGTCGGCTGTCACTCACAGCAAGTCCTCTTTAAAATCCCCGTCTCCGCCCGTCCACGGAAACACCACCATGCGTACCAATCACACTCCTAGAATGGGAATACCAAGCAGTATCCTCTCCGAAATCCGATCTCTAGACAATCACTTATTGTGCTTTCCAAAACTCCTTTGTACAATTTATCAGGACGACTCCATCACAAAGCGACATATCAAACTAAATGTAACCGAGTTGGGAGTTGCTTACATCAAGCTTTTAAGGGCAGTCCACTATACATCTCCAACTGCGTCAACAACTTCTACAACGAGTACAACGACAACTCGGTAAGAATACTTTTTGCTATACATGTTAAACCTTTTTACATTTGTCAAATGAAGTTTCTATTTGCTGGAAAGATGCATACATGAAAGGGGAAATAACAAAGTTTCCTGACCATCTTTTCACTTGGATATTTTACTTCTACACATTCCCTATTTTAATGACAGCAACATATTTATATCGAAACATGAAATGAGAATGCCACTTTGCAGGTTACACATTACACAGAGGAATCTCGAATCTTGACTCTCAGTATTTGTTTCAATACAGTACAGTAGCTGGATAAAGTTTCTTTGTGGAATTTTCTTCATTTCCCTTTGGGAATTTAGTTTGACTGGAAACGAGTTCCTTACTTTCACTGACAGTCAACAGCTGCTTCTGTAGGTCAATTAGTGAATGAGAATGAAATTAGAAGAAGAACACTGTCACAAAGAATAATATCCCATTAATCATTATGAGGGAGACATGTATATTCCTGGAAATGCGAGTTGACTACATTTCATTATAAAAGGCACCGGAAAGTAAACTTTCATACTATTAGCATTAGGACATAAAAAGACGATTTCATGCCCTATTAGCCCAGCAGCACATTTCTCATTGACACGAACATCAAGAGCATCAAATGAAAGTAATACGTGCTTCCTGCTCATCTAGATCTAGCACAAAATTGCAAGCTAACTGCTTGGTATCATCAAGTCTACTCAAGGTTTAAGCATTTAGATTGTAGGGTAGCTTTTTACAACTTTGTTGTATCATCTTGAAATTTTATAGAAGTGTTGCTTTGTGAAAAAACGTGTAAAAATAAAGTAAACATTTTACAAGAAGGGTAACGTAAATTTTCCTGTATAGTTAAAAGTATGCTTTAAGAAAGTAGCATGATGTTACCTTCTCAAAACTAGTACAAGAGATGCCGTTTTCACAGTTTTACGATACTGAGCAACTTTGTTCGTGTTAAAACAACTTACTGTCTTGTCTCTAATAGTTCAACAAAAGTAAAGCGACCAATTATTCAAATCTTCCAAATACCAACGGGGTTACTAACAACATCAACGTACACAGGAAGAAAAGAACATTTAAACTCTGATGACTTGGAAGATTACCCTCACCACTTAAGATCTCCGTTTCGCCATGATAATAATGCTGATGATGGCAGTGGTGATGAAGACGAGTATAGTTGGAAGTCACGACGTCCGTTGCGAGATGAAGATGATGACGAGGAGAGAGAGTTTCTTAAAGAGAAGCTTGAGATATCACAGATGATGAAAGATTTAACGGATGAAGATGAAGAAGAACATACTGAAAACCGTTCTCGTAATGATGGCTTAGCATCCACTTTCCTTAATTCTTTCCTCCCATTTATGGGATCCAGATCTATCAGCCATGAATATTTGCCATCCAAAAGATCGAGAGGAGACCTCCAGAGAAAGTACAGAAGTGAAAGAGGCCGAGCAATTACGCCGATCCAAAATACGAAAAGAAGAAAACAACGCAATCAAGTTGATGTCCCACAGGTACTGCTAAATCTAGTTACCTACAACACCTAAATAGTACATTATTCCCATATACACCATAAACAGGGAAATTACTAAATTGACATTCAAAGCACGTATATCTCATTACTACTTTCAGTACACTTTATGCAATCTTGTGTAGTAAACTTGTGCATATTATGCTAAATTGTAAGTTTACACAGTGTTCAAACAAGCTTCATCTTCTTTTAATCTTTTGATAGGGTGCCTTTTGGAAAGCAGTGAACCTTTGGAGAAGTCTGAAAAGCAGAAGCCAGTGTAAACAGATGTACAAAACCTGTCCGTTAGAAGCTTGGGAAATTGTTAGAATGTTGGATCTGGTTAAAGGGCAGTCCAAGGTTTTGTCAGCGTATTTGAAAATAACAGTCGACCATGTAAAACCAAAAAGGAGTAGAAATGCTTAACCACCATTTACTTCCCAGCTTTATGACCATTAATTTATTATTGAATAAATCATTTACGGTGTTCTGTGATGTATAAACTAGTATAAACATTTTATTTTCAATTACCTTTATTATTAAAAGCTACTATTGAATTATAGAATTTTCTCATATTTCCCCAGCTATAAATCTGAACGTTTTGAGGTATTCGACGAAGAGAAACGGACTGTCGGTTGTGTGTAAGAGCTGTGTAACACTGAACTTTCACCTACTTCCATATAAATTCACAACCACGATATTCGTTGACATTTTTTTATATTACGATGATCATCCTGCCTCCGGTTTCATAACGTTTTCTAGTCACGACTAGGCGAGTTTTCCTTCTGGAAACATGGAAGCCGTGCGCTATTCTGTAGTTTTGATGAGGCAGAGAACCAAAGCTCAGTTCACATTGCTGAGCATGGTGGAATGGTTATATGACTTTTGTCAGCTTTTTATCTTTGAATGGTTTACTTTCCGTTTTCCTTCCTTACTAAGCATGTGATTGTGCATGCTCAACAAGTTCAGCAAATATGATGATGGTATAAGGTCACCAAATCGTGTTGAACGAGAAAATTTCATTACTTCCTCCATCTTGGTTTCCTACGGAAAATCTTCATCATCTTTGACAACTTCCTCCGCAAAAAATAGAAACGCTTGTATTCCAAATCCAAATTATTATTTCAAATCAAAGCTGTATCATTGCTAGAGTTCTGGTTTTATTATTTCCAGGTTCTGTAGCAATTCTGTAATAAAGCATTCAAACATGGAACCCATCGAGTTGAAGAGCTTTTCACTTTAACCAATATTTTACTGGCCTTTAGATTATGAGTGCTGCTATCATTGAGAAGAGATGAAACGTTGTTAAAATCAGACTCTCGTTTTCCTTGAACGTAAGATCGATTTTTATTTTCTGATAATCCTGTTTCCGTTCCTAATACAAAAAACGATAATGTCCAGTGCACTAAACTAAAAGAGTGAAAGCACTAGATCTTGAAATTGAATGTAACGTAAAATACATTGTTATGATGGTCATTGCAGTGCCTCATTTTTTTCAATTTGAACAAGCAATCATGTTCTCAAGTAGCATTTCTCTTAACAAGGAATATTGGTCCCATGTTCCAATAGTCAACGTACACAAGGACGTGATTTCAGTAACAACAAAGTATCATGCTATCACATTATTGAGTCGAGTCTAAAAACTAAAAACGTTACAACATGCAATTGAGTGAGATAATGATTTATTACGTTTTTTGGCAACTCAAACGCTAAATTGGAAATATAAATGAAATATATTAGAAAATTATAAACCATATTAGAAAACATTATACATTATTTTTAGAAATATGGATGATTTTTGAAGAAATCTGTAAACCTTGCAACTTTTATATAATACTAGATATAGTGCAGGCATATGATATTATCAAATGGATCCCTTCTCGTAAAGAGTTCCGCAATGCTGCTTAAATGCTTTCAATTAAGTATGTAGCTATTGTGATAGGAACCTTAACCGCATCCATTGCCATGTAACAAAGTAGCTTGAAGCACGAAAACATTCAAAGCATAACATAGGTCGTTGCATTAATACGTAGGTACTTCACAATCACGGCATTCACAAAAGCTCATTATAATGTGTATTTTCATTGAGGAATCCTGTGAAAGCTGTCAACAGGACATGAAACCTGTACTCCATTATGCTATTATTAGGATTTTGGAAACGTCATCACAGTTCTCTTTAGCTTTTGTCTTTTTATGAAAGAGGAAGTGAGAGAGGAACTCAGAAGATGATGTGAAAACAAGAAATGATAATGTATGTATTATTAACACACAGCGTAAGGTTTTGTGCCACAGCCGTTGAATGAGAATTGGTGTAATAATGGTCTAATGGAAAGTGAAAGCACGATGGACTGAGAATATTAGTTCAACGTACATAATAAATACAATAACATTGATACTGTTGGTACTCAAGAGAAAGTGGCAAAGGCAAGTAAAACTTCTCCTGAATTATGTATCAACTGCATAAAGATTCAAAAAAACTTGTCCATTGTGTTCTACCGTAAAAACGTCAGAAAGCACTTGAGTAGACCACAAAGAGGAAAGTAAAAGAAGACATCATCATTTTTGTTTGCGACTTGCACAAAGCAGTGGCACCCCAGCTTCAGCTTATAAATTGCACACAGGAGCATGCATTTTAGGCAAAAGGGTTTCTTTCCAGAGGCTGTTCCACAGGAAAATAATAAAAATAATAAACGAAATGGAGCATTTCCTTTATTACTTTTATATCTGCATCTGCAATGATAGTAATAACAATCCAGGAAAAGTTGTTATCTTCAAGTTTCACAGGAAGATATCATGTTACTTAGTTTTAGATTGGTAATTTACCGACGAGAAAAGTAGCACTCGAAGCCGTATTATGTAAAATAATATGGTGGTTAAAGTTTCCTGTTAAAATTTTTACCCCATTAAGTCCATCTGATTCGCGGACTGCTCATCATAAAGCCGTTTCCTTGTTGGTAGCTTCAAGCTTCAAATAGTATTGTCTCAATGTGCACGGCAAGAAGTACGTCCAAGAAGCGAAGGTGCAAGCGAGAAATTGGAAAACGCAAGTGAAAGTATGATATTCTCTTTGATTTGTCTACATAAATATCATACAATGGTGTAAAAATGCTTTTATTCCTCCAAAGATTTTTCGTTATTTATGGCTTAATTCCACAAGGCATAAAGTCTACTTTTAAAACATTTTTCCAGAGTTCTGGATTCTGATGGCACCCGCAGCACTGCCTCACAAGTTCCAATGAAACATTCTCGTTTCAAAAGTACATGTATGTATAGCATGTGAAGTAATAGTCTGCTATGTACGTTCATGTGTACGGTACTTTTGCATTGTGCAATGTTTTCAAAAATTGCCCATATAATAGGCATTCACGTAGTAAATAGGTCTTTGAAAACAGAAAGTTGGGATGGATAGATAGCAGAAAACGGCAAATGCACGAACGCGTCAAGTAGAAGACTACTTTCATTCTGTTAACCTATATTTCATGTATTATGCTATTACAGGAAACATTCATTCATGAAAATACCATGTACAAAAGCAGGCAACACAAAGTTTTTTCCCAAGTCCTCTTACAAACCTTTATATATTATTACCTTGCAAGATTGATACTGAAAGAAGTAGGAAACGCTTACAAAGAAAGGTCAATTTCAGAGGCATGCACTCAAGTAAAAAACGAGAAGTGAGGTCTTACGGAAATTTTCTCTTTTTAGCGTTTACTACACTAGCATTTTTCTTTTTTCTCATTGCTTGTTTTGCTCGGTGCGGATGCTATAATATGTAGCCTACATCCAAGATTTCAAGAAATTCCGGGTCTTGGACCCAATACATTGAATGTGTTTCTTGTGTCCCTTTTCTCTTGAAATAAAGGCAATTCGCATTTTTTCCTTACGTTCCAGCCCTTAAATCAGAATAAAAAATATAGCATGGACAATAATCAGGTTAACATTGGGAGGAAATAAGAAGGACTATGTTGGAATGCTTGTGACTGATATTCTGCTATTCTTTTGAAACAAACAAGTCTGGAAAAAGATCCCTAGTAGATCATTCTGGCCGAACTGTAGAATATTGGAAATTATTAGCTTAGATAGAACACTTTTATTTTCGCATCATTCGTGTGAATAAAGCAAGTTTTTTCTTCATTTTATCCCATGTTCAGCTTTGTACCTATTTTCGAAAGTAATTTTTCTTACATGATCTCTTTCTTTCTGAGAAAGATGCACAAAATGAAACAAATTTCAATATAGTACCACGTCTCTCTATGTAGCTTCGTGTTGAAAAAAAACCTGGTATTCTAATATCAGGTATTCCAAACATAATGTGTCCAATATTCTATGAAATAGGCATAAATAATCATATTACACTGTAGATTATTAAGACAAGTATTGCCTACATACATAGCTAGTTTTATATCCAATTGGACTTATAAAGCTGCTACGCTGCAAAGGTTCATTTTTTCAAGTACAATTTGTAATGAAAATACGAGATTCGTGATTACTATCTCAGACATGACTTTTTGGCTGAAAGGAGAAAGCACAAACAGAACCAAAAACATTCAACGACATGCCTTACTTTACTACGGGTAGCTAAAAACTGGCGCACATACAAAATTGTGTTATTGTGACTGACGCCTCCTGTAATATATACGCTTAGAAAAAGAGATCATGGTATACAATTTTAAGTGTTTTTGAACATAGGAAAATCAACAAGAACGGCATTCTAGAGATGTAATAAGAATAGGGTGGGTAAACGTAAAATTGTCCCGTTATCAAGATATATGATTCATTGAAATACCTTCTTCCAGTATTCGCTCAAGCCGTAGGTTTTGTGTATAAGTCTATTGTGCGACTTTTACGTAGAACACAAGCAATTCATATACAGCATCTATCTTTGCAAGAGTACAAACGGAAGCACAGGTCGTTTGTTCGTGATCATGTTGATGCAAATAGAATATGAAAAAATGGTTGTGTAAAGTGAAATATTGTACACAGAAATAATAAATGGTACATGGATCTTCTGGGATCACAACGTACAGAAATCCACAGGGAAGGGTAGATGTGTTGTGAAAATATTAATGTTGTATATAAAAAGTCTTATTTTAGAGTTTCTACTGTCTAAAGTCTGAACAAAAAAACAGAGGTATTCATCGGAATGTCATGATAAAGTTTAAACAAAAACGATGAATGATGTTAATAACTGAGCCAACATTCAATTTATTTATTATAATGTATGAAGTTTGTAACAAGGTAATTCGAAAATGTTTTGACGCGCAAAAGTTTTGCCCTCAACAACCTCCGGCACAAAATATCAACATTTATTTTCCACGCTGAATGAAGGAACTAGTTACCTATGCAGATTTGATTGAACCAAAGTAGTTTGTGTGTGGCATGTTGTGTTGAATAAAATGCAAACAGCTACATCACCACGCCAATCTTATTTGCTCCTTGAATGCACCGCAACTGCGGGTAAAATGTTTAGTGAACATTGCAAAAATGCGATGTGAATCAAACTTAAAAATCTAAACCTCTCAACTTTCTTCAAGACATGTTTAAATTCGTGTAAACTTTGATGATGAGCATTTGCGCATATTATATACTATTCCATTTAACTATGCTTTTAGTACTTTCAACTGTATAATCATAACCGTTGAAACATGAAACTAACTTTAAATCATGTGTTTGAAGTGTTTTCTGCATTTTGCAATCCAGATTTTTCTAACATTTTCAAAGGAACCAAGAAAAAGTTGGTTGGTTGTAATCTCGTATTGAAGTTTCGAAAGGCTGTCTGTAGATATTATAATATTTACTTAAAAAGTTCCAAAGCAGAACTTTTAGTGTGATTTATTGCATAACAATGTATATGCCATAAGTAATACTTTCAATGGTTTTTTGCTTTCATTTTTTTATTTTATTCCCCTCAAATTTTTCCATATAATAGTTTATCATTATTATCATATACAATTGATCATTGTGTAGTTTGTAGTAGCGCTAAAATAAAGTTTTCTGTTGGGTATTTTCTTGGCTTCATGATGGCCGACCAAGAGAAGAACTGACTAGGTAGTAAAGACAAGTTGCCAGCTCTTATGGTACACTCTTATGGTTGAGTTAGACTGATTATTTTGCACTACATGCACCTCGATTCATAACAAAACCAAATTTTCAGGACCTCTGCATTTGCACAAAGATTCTTTTCAATGTTCTTAAAGCCAGTGAAGCCATTTTTCGAAGAAAGAGAGTCTTCCATCATTTTCTCCAGTGCTAAGAACCGGCGACCCAGATAGAAAGGAAAAAAACGGAAGGCTGTCTCTTTAATAAATGGGGAAAGGATGAAAGAAAGCAAAAAAGCTTTACAGAGATGGGATGAGATAATTTTTCGTACCGCTTGATTCGGCATTCAGTCATCAGTAGTGAAAGAAATACTTACATGAATAAGCAGTAGAACTACTTACCATAGGTTTCATTATTTGCAGCTTAAGACTCAGACAGTATTACTATTACACAGAGACAATTCGCCTTTTGTCGCAATGAACACAACAGCTTCAGCAACAGCATGCTTCAACTCTAACCCTAGAGTGTAAAATTTCCAAGAATACTTTTTTGTTTGTATCAGATTTCACTGAGCAATCGGTTGGTACTACGTAAGAAGTAATCAATAAAGCACTTTGCTCCACTGTACCCTCATAGCACAAGGATTATCTCTCACATCACTTTTGTACGTCATTCTGTTTCTTTAGAGTGAAAAATTGAAATCATGTGCATAAAACAGATAATCTTTGAATTCATGGTGCTCAGTTTTTAGTAGGGCAACGTTTCATCTGCCCTTAGTACCAAATTTTGCATGAAGTACAGGGTAAGTTTTTCAGTATATGTGCAACACGGACCAGTCGGCAATTTCATATATGAGTAAAATCAAGAAGTAAAAACTGCAAACATGAAACATCCATCTTCTCACAAATGACTTCTTAATGGAATCCTCGTCCACTATCATCTTTACAAATTCAATCCTGCTTTGTGTAGATTTGTTATCTTCAGTAAAAACGAAATGTCTTAATGTCGAATCCTTGTTCACGGGTTCATGAATTTATTGTCTCCAGCTCAAAAGAACACCGACAGACTGGCCAATAATAACAGTAGAACAAATGCTTTTCCATTAATGGAATTCTATGTACATATCTTAATCCTAATGATTGTCTTATTCAACTCAATGAACTCTCGGTTTGTACTGACTTGAATCCTTGAATGACGTATGAGATGAGAAGTTGTAATACATTTGGTCATTACTCTGCAGACTTCTAAATTGCTTTAGCTAATCCTTTATGCAATAACATTATTGGAGAGAGGTTGCAATGTTCAATACACTGACACTTTTAAGCACTTCCAGTTTGCCCCAACGAAGTACTATTTTGGAAACTGCGTCTTTTAAACGGGACTTTTATGAAATGATAAATGTAAAATTAAAAACACGCATAATATTTGCTATAGTGGATTTGTAACGCTTTAATTGCCAATTTATTGTTTTCAATGTACAAACGAAATGAGATAACACTTACACAAAAGTACGTATCGTACAAAGTCAACTATGATAAAGCAAATAGTTATATTTTGATTTGAGGAATTATATAAAGCATGGATACCAGTCGTTCTGAATGGGTAATGATGATGAACTCTTTGTCAAACGACATGAATAATTTTTTCCATGAATTGGTGGGCTCATGGACAGTACTACCGCAAACATTTCCTTATACAAAGTATATAGTACAGTAGGTAAGGTATGTCTGTGATTTAGTTAATGCAAGTGTACGTAGCGTTGCAGGATTGATGTTGCCGACATTAGTCGGGAGGTCGTATGCACGGGTAGGAAAATACTTTTCTTTGATTCTTTTGTTCGGTGTTTTTCAACAAGTCTGTTGAATGAAAATTGATTTGGTGTCTAACCCCGGACGAAATCCTGCATGATTAAGAAAATACAAAGGAGTTTGTACTTTATACAAACATTTCTTGGAAAACGACATATCACCAGAGCTTTGATTTAATGTAGTGATAGAATAATAAAAAGTATCGACTAAAGTAGTATCTAGTATTCTCATGAATTGTTGTTACGTAGCTGAGCATAGTGAAGCTAGTATTGAGATTGTCATGTTTGTCTGTGTGTGTGTGTGTCTGTGTGTCTGTGTGTCTGTGTGTGAGCACGATACAGGCCAGACGGTTTGTCATATTGACACCAAACTTGGTACAGTGATTCATTGGGTCATCAGGAGGAACCCTATTGATTTTGAGCCTGATCGGTCATCCCCCCGGGGTAATAGGGGGAGGTAACCCTCCTGACCATATGCTTTGTCAGTGTTGGCACGAAAATGATAGCTCTCAAATACGGCACTGTCGCCAACATAAGATTGGCCTTCACGTTATCTTCGAAGGACCAGGGCTGGCTGCCCAAAACCCAAGCTTCCCTATGGCAAGGGTCGCTCGGGGTGCGTTTAAATTAACGATAAGACTCAAAGACGAAATACTATAAAAATAACTTTATTGAAATCTTAGAACGCTAATAAACGACTTCCAAAGTAGTATCTCAGACAGTTGTTGGCAAAAACTGAAAGAGGCTACTAAAACTTCATACAATCTGTTATGTTCTCGCGAACAGTCCCAGAGTATGACTAACATGATTATTAGGAGTTGGCTTCCCATTTTTATACCAACTCCAGACAAAGAAACTTTACAAACAAAGAATAATTTCGAGAACAATAACAGGAAGTCAACTTCCGGAAGTGGGCACAGAAAAATATCGAAAATTATTGAAAAACAATAAAAATATTCGAACTAACTTAATCCTGACCGGAAATAGTACAAAGTCTCAGAGTTCACAATTTCTGAGCTTTAAAGAACAAAGAAAGCTAAAACGTTTTCACTAAATGAACAAAGAAAGTGACAATATTTCATTGTTCATGAAAAAGTTACATTTGTACCGGAAATGCCCACTTCCAAGAAGAAAAATAAATATACATAATATACAAAAATTACGAACAACTACGTTTTCCCGACGACATACTTCCCCCCAGTTTTGAAATTTGGTTTCAAAACTCCAATCAGCCATCGGAGGGAACTTCCGCCTTGATGTCCAGCTTGGCTAGCTTGACCACAGGTCTCCTGTACGTTCCGTATGCCGTCTTGACCTCAGCTACCCGAGTTGTTCCGTCGGATCCCGGAAATGTGTCCGTTACCATTCCCAGAGGCCATGTATTTCTTTTTAGGCTCTCATCAATGATGATCACCATGTCCCCCTTCTCGAGTCCTGGAGCCGGTTTGAGCCACTTTGTCCGTCTTTGCAAAGTGGGTAGGTACTCACGAACCCATCTTTTCCAGAACATGTCAGCAATTCTCTGCGACCTCCGCCAGAGCTTCCGGAGATCCAAGTCCTGGTCATCAAACTCACCAGGGGGTTGCAATGCACTAGACGATCCAATAATGAAGTGCATTGGGGTGAGTGCTTCTCGGCTACCAGGCTCCACCGGAATGTCAGTTAAAGGGCGGCTATTCAGCACTGCTTCTACTTCCACAAAGATCGTGTGGAGGACTTCCTCCTTCACTGCTCTTGACTTCATGATAGCCCCCATTGCTGTCTTAACTGACTTGACCAGTCTTTCCCATGTCCCTCCAAAGTGTGGTGCGGAGGGTGGAATAAAATTCCATTTTATTCCCATTGTACACAGCTTGTCGGCCATGTGATTGCTGCTAATTTCATTCAATGCCAGCCTCATTTCTTTGTCAGCGCCACGCATGTTGGTCCCGTTGTCACTGTAAACCTCCTTGGGAGAGCCTCGGCGTCCAATCATCCTCCTTATTGCCATGATGCAGCTGTCCGTTGACAAGCTGTGAGCAATCTCGAGGTGCACCGCCCTTGTGTTCATGCAAGTGAACAAAACGCCATAACGTTTTTCATGACGCCTGCCTATCACTACATCAAGGGGGCCAAAGTAGTCCATTCCAACAATAGCGAAGCACCGAGGCTGCCTCTGAACACGAAAGTCCGGCAAGTGACCCATTGAAGGCGGCATTGGCTTAGCTCTTCTTCTCCTGCACTCAAGGCACTCGTGCCAGGATCTTTTGACAGCTTCCTTCAAGTGGGGGATGTAGTACTTCTGCCGTATTTCGTTACGGACTTCATCTTGGTCTTGGTGCAGGGCATTCACATGATAATCCATGACTATCAGTTTCGTCATGTGGTTGTGTGGATTGAGGATTATTGGCTTCCTCAGTCCTTCCTCAGCAGCCCCAGTGGTCCTAGCGTCCATGATCAGCACACCGTCATCATCCAACTTTGGCGATAAGTTGAATAGCTTGCTGCTGCTAGGTAAGCGTCCCCCAGTACTTAGAATGAGCATTTCCTTTCCGTAATCCACCTTTTGACAGCTCCGAACCAGTAACCTTTCCGCTTTTTCCAAATCCTCAGGTAGCAGTGTTGGCAAAACTGTTTCCCCAAGAAACTTCCCTTCCATAATCTGCACAAACTTTAGTACATAAGCTGTGCTTTTGAGTAGCCTCGTCCAATTGGAAAAGCGGTCCACTTTTGGTAGGTACTGGTCCCGTTCATGATCCATGGAACATATTTGCTCATGTTTTCGGATCTCCAGCAAGCTGTCATCCAGTGTCACATTTTCACTTTCCACTGGCCAGTCATCTTCTGGAAGCTTGAGAAAGGCTGGTCCATTCCACCATCTGCTCCCCGAGCCAAGATCTGCTTTTCCGTCACGAGTTGCGTCGTCCGCCACATTGTCCTTAGTGGGGACCCATTTCCATTGCGCAACCTCCGAATTCTCATGAATTTCACCAATTCGGTTTGCAACGAACTGGTGAAACCTCCGAGAATCTGAACGGATCCAGTGAAGCACGGTTTTGGAATCCGTCCAATATACAGTCTTGTCAATCTGTAGATCCAGTTGCTCCCTCACAAACTTTCCCAGTCTGGACGCCAGCAACGCTGCTTGGAGTTCCATCCTTGGAATGGAGACGTGCTTCAATGGAGCCACTCGGGATTTCGACATCACGAACGTTACCTCCACTTCTTGTCCAGTGTCCACACGAAGGAAAGCAATGGCACAGTACGCGAGTTCTCCAGCATCCGCCATTAAGTGCAACTGTATGTTTTTGGCGTTAGTTGCATTGGCAGAGTAGCACCTGGGCACTGCAATTTTACTTATGCTTTCCAGACTTTGCACCCATTGCTTCCACTTCTTGAACTGTTCCTCCGTGATCTCGTCATCCCAACCAAGCCTCAGTGACCATGTTTGCTGCATGATGATACGGGCCTTGACAAGAAAGTGACTGAGAAATCCCAGGGGATCAAATATGAGCATGATCAACCTGAGCACTTCCCTCTTTGTAGGTCGGCGAGATCCATCAGCAATGCCACTTCCGGCTCGTTGCAGATTGACACGAAATGTGAATGTGTCTTTTTGTGGATTCCAGTGAAGACCAAGCACCCGTTCCGTCATGATCTCCGACCACTCTGTCAAATTTTTAGAGTTGGCCGCCGCCTCAGGGTTGATTTTTCTCAGTAGTTCCTCCGAATTAGAAATCCATTTGCCAATCCGGAATCCACCCCACTTGTGCACTTCAGTCACTTCCTGGACCAACTTGTCGGCTTCTTGCCACGTATCACAGCTCTCAATCCAATCATCCATGTAGTGGTGGTCTACAATGGATTTAGCCGCGGCTGGAAACTCCTTCTGGAACTCGACAGCATTCCTGTTCTTGACATACTGAGCGCAGTATGGAGAACAGACGGAACCAAACATCATGCGTTCCAGCTGGTACGTGTCCACTTCGTCTTTGGAGTTGTTCCTCCAAAGAAACCGCTGAGCTGGGCAATCTTCCTTGCGTATGCAAACCTGCGGGAACATTTCTTCGATGTCCCCAGAGATCGCTATCCTCCTTTGCCGGAACTTGAGCAGAATTCCCGGCAGGGATACCAACAGATCTGGACCAGTCATCAGCGCGTCGTTGAGAGACATTCCACGGGACTTGGACTTGGCATCGAATACGATTCTAAGTTTCTTCGGCTTGTTGGGATGAAAGGTACCAAAGTGGGGTAAATACCACTCCACAGGTGACTGTACTGCTAGTTCACTGGGAGTTAACTTGCGGGCATAACCCTTCCTTAGGTAATCCATTATTTTGGCTTCATACTCCAAAAACAATTCAGGAACTCTTTTTAGCTTTCTTTCAATCCCATAGAATCGTTTCAGTGCTATAGATTTGCTTTCTGGTAGCTTCATGATGCCCTCCTTCCACAGAAGTCCCGTCTCCCAACGCTGTCCCACTCGTCTTGTCAGCTGTTCCATTTTGGCTTCAGCTAACTTGTCCTCCCTGGATCTCGAACTGGCAGCTCCACTAGTGATCCCAATACTGTCAATTTGGAAGGACTCCTTTACGAGACGATGAATTATGTCGTCATCTGTTTCGTGCTCACAGTGCATGGTCTCCTCTTCCTCGGATCTTCCTCCAACTGGGCCATGGAGAACCCAACCAAGCTTTGTTAGAGTAAGCATGGGGGCGTCTTCTCCTCCTTCAATTATTTTGCGTGCAGCAAAAAGGTACTGGTGGCGTTGTCCCAGCAAGATCCTTGGCCTTGCCTTGACCATGTCCGGCATCTTTACAGCTTTTAGATGCGGCCATCGCTCCACCAACTTGTCCACTTTGTAGGACTGTGGAGTGAACATCAGCTTGTCCACCGTCCTGACTTCCCGTAAGTCGTACTGCTTCCCCCCGTCTGGACCAGATATCTTCAGAGACACACGTTTTGAGTTGTTGTGCTCCTGCTTCATCCCATTTGTCCACTTTAGGCGAAGTGGGTCCGTCGGCCCGTCCAGCTCCAACTCGTATGCTAAACTTTCCTCAATTAAGTCAGCTGTGGAGCATCCATCATAGACAGCAAATATTTTGACGGAGTTCCTTCCGCTTCCAAGCTTGACAGGGGCAAACCTCAACAGCACGTCACGGGAACATCCTTCTACGGCAGCACTTTCCTCCTCCTTGTCATCCTTCTTTGATGGGGCTGGAGGAGTTTCCTTCTTTCTGCTGCTGTCGTGCAGCAGTTTATGATGAAGACGTTGGCAACTGTCAACACCACAAACTGCCTTCGATCTGCAGTCCTTCACCGCATGCCCATAGCGCAGGCAGCGAAAACAGAGCTTCATCCTCTTCACTTGTTCCCACCTCCTGTTCACCTCCAACTTGGCAAACATGTCACATTTGGGAACTTTGTGACCATCTTGTTTACAGAACGGGCAGGATCCTTCCGGTTGACTGGACTTCTGCTGCTCCACTACCGCCGTCGTATCATCGTCAGTAGTGTTGACATCAGCTGTTGACTTTCCTTTCTTCCCATCTAGCTTTGAGAATTTAGGGGTTGCAACGGCACTGATGGCCTTAGCTTTCACAGCTATCCAGTCACAAAATGTCTTCAACGTCGGACGTCCTCCCATCCTGATCACCTTTTCTCCCCATTGCAGCTTCATTCCATCAGGTAGCTTATCCACAAGCTCCTTTAGCAGCTGCGGGTTCTTCAGGTAATCTGGCAACCCCATTGACTCTACAGTGATTACCAGATTACTGATTGAGTTGGCGTAGTCCATTATACTGGCCAACTTTCCTTCCTTCGGTGCTGGCGTGTCCTTTGCCAGCTTGACAAGAGCCTCAATGATGTACTCCGGTCTTCCATATCTTTGCTCCAGCGCTGCAATTACAGCATTTGCGTTGCTGGGCGTGATCATTAGCGCCTGGACGGATCTTCGGGCTTCACCCTTCAGGCACTTTTCCAGCCGTCCCATATTTTGGGCTGGTGTGTATCCACAGTCCAACGTTGATTGCCGATAATGATTAATAAAAATCGGCCAGTCCAGTGGATTTCCTCCAAATGCTGGCAGCTTACTTTCAGTAGACTGCCGAGCGATGAACTTTTCTGAGGCTTTATTTTGGACTGATAAAGCTGCTATCAAGGCCTTAGCTAGTGAGTCCACCGATGACGAGATGTCGCTCGTTTCTCCAGATTTGGCTGGTGCTTCCTTGGAAGCTTGTCCTGCTCCACCATGAATCCGCCCCCGCATACGCGGCTTTGGAACTGGTGGAGGTGCACAAGGTGTACTGTGGTACCTTGGCTGATGGTAGTACTGGAAGTCTGGACCTTGGCCATGATAGCCTCCTGCAGCAGAACCTGATTGTCCTGCTTGATGACCCCCACTGGAAGGAAGTTTGACTTTTCCTCCAGCAGGGTTCCCTTGTTTCCCCGTAAACACATCTCGGAGATCGTCATCATTCGTCCAGCTTTTCTCCCACGTGGTAGCAGGAGCTTGTGCGTGTTCTCCACCGCTGGACACGTACTCGAATGCATCTGGAGGTTGCCCCTCGTCAACTTCGGAGCCCTCCTCCTCACTCTCCATGAACCTCGACTTGTCCCCGTCACGGTCCACGTTTCTGAACGTCTCCCTCCAGAGTTCACGCTGCAACATTGTGTTTTCCAGCTTTAGCCTCTCAATTCGGTGGGATGCATTCTGGAACTTGGCTTCCATGTTCTGTACCAGCTGCCAGCTGCTGTTCTGCTAATAACAGACCTGGCAGTTGTCTGAGTATTAGCTGAAGAACGACTTGCGACCGAACTGGCTCTTGAACCCCCTGCACCCCCTTGGTTGAGACTTCTTCTTGGCTGGGGTACTGGAATGGCTGCAGCACCTCCTTCCGCCTCTGCGTTGGCTACGCTTTGGTGGTCATCTTCTTCTGGAGGCTGTTGTTGATTTACGTTCTCTGGCCGCCTTGTTAGCGGTGGTGGCCGTGGGATGAGGTCCCTTTGTCCATCCCCGAAGTAGTTGGGCGGAACTCCAAAGTTGGTTCTGGCGCTCCTCCGCAGACCCTCTCTATCGTGACGAGTCTCAGATCCCTCACCGTTATCCATGGCGATTCCTGGGTCTTACCCTTCTTGCAAGAAGACCTGGAGCCCAAAGAATTCGCACCAACCTCGTGACTTAGCCTCCCTTGCGGGCCCGGAGCACTAAGGTTGGTTTGGATGACACGGTTTCGGTTTCCAAACTTCGATCACTGCCTCAGGATCCGGTTCGAAGGACCAATTATGTTGGCACGAAAATGATAGCTCTCAAATACGGCACTGTCGCCAACATAAGATTGGCCTTCACGTTATCTTCGAAGGACCAGGGCTGGCTGCCCAAAACCCAAGCTTCCCTATGGCAAGGGTCGCTCGGGGTGCGTTTAAATTAACGATAAGACTCAAAGACGAAATACTATAAAAATAACTTTATTGAAATCTTAGAACGCTAATAAACGACTTCCAAAGTAGTATCTCAGACAGTTGTTGGCAAAAACTGAAAGAGGCTACTAAAACTTCATACAATCTGTTATGTTCTCGCGAACAGTCCCAGAGTATGACTAACATGATTATTAGGAGTTGGCTTCCCATTTTTATACCAACTCCAGACAAAGAAACTTTACAAACAAAGAATAATTTCGAGAACAATAACAGGAAGTCAACTTCCGGAAGTGGGCACAGAAAAATATCGAAAATTATTGAAAAACAATAAAAATATTCGAACTAACTTAATCCTGACCGGAAATAGTACAAAGTCTCAGAGTTCACAATTTCTGAGCTTTAAAGAACAAAGAAAGCTAAAACGTTTTCACTAAATGAACAAAGAAAGTGACAATATTTCATTGTTCATGAAAAAGTTACATTTGTACCGGAAATGCCCACTTCCAAGAAGAAAAATAAATATA